>SNQN01004064.1:11423-31840 GCA_008642245.1 Bassia scoparia
GGACCAAAATGATTAAGAGTAAACATTATTCATATCTACTCTGCGAATCCTCTGAATTTCTTTGCCCTTAATAAAATATCTAGTTTATTATTTATAAATTCTATTGCTGTTGTTTACTTTTACACACCAATTCTATGTTGGGTGTCATTACCAGGAACCTGATGATTTGAAAGTTCTGGCAAGGGATATACTTCTTTCATGTTGCTTCTTATGTAAGAGCTGTAGTTTGTTCAGAATCATGTGCCACGACTATTTTATGATTCTCGCAACAACAGTCTCCAGAAGCAGAATTCGAACCGTAACACCATATCACTAGTGCTAATCTTATATCAGTTTAGGTGACATAGATGAGTATCAATCAAGATTGCCACAAGACCCTTGAATATCATGATTCATGAATGAACACTTCGATAATGGGCTTCAAGATAGGACTTGAGATACAATTTCAATAATGGTCCTTTACAAGGTCACTTGGTACCAGACCATTTTTTCCAACTTTTTAAACATTTACTACCAATATCTCAAAGGAGCTTTCAGCATGATTGTGTTAGTTTATATAAGCCTATCTCCTGTGAAGCAACAAGACCAGCTTTCTAGTTTGTCAACATTTAGCATCAATTCGAAGGATCCAATAAAGCACATGTCATTACCTTCAAAATGCTTTCGAGAATGCTTTGAAATTTCCATGTCATTTATGATACTTCTATATGGGACTAAATACCAGTACAATTTACCAGTAATTAGTAGGTAATCTTAGAGTTGCTTCAAGTGGCTTCAACTAGTTTGATCATTTTGATGTTCCATGCTGGGCACCTCTAAACTTATAACTTGTCTTTGTTTTATAATTTATTTGGAAAGGTAAGTAGCCAGACAGCTAACCCCTGCCAGGCTACTAACCTAAAGGAACACTACCACACTGGCTGGGTACATGGCATAACAGATGTTAAATCCCCAACGAAATGTGGGATGACGACTGGAACACCCGCACTCAAGGATGCGAGGGTGATGGTTATAACTTTGCTGAGTGATGTTTTCAGTTTGTTAAGTGCATTGCCATTTAACTAGTCTATGTCAAAGCATAAGGCTTAACTTTAATCTTCTTCCTTGTCTAATTGAGGTCCTCGAAGCTAGGACCTAGCTCCCATAAAACACCAAGGCTTATTTAAAAAATAAAATAAAAGGGAGGTTCCTCAGGTACCCTGAGGTTAGGCTTAATTACTCATGTGACCCTTCAGTTTTTTAATTCCTCAGGTTACCCCGAAGTTTTAATCTTTGTGAACACTAGTGTTTTGGTAAATCTAGGTAGTGGTGGAGAGAAGAAATAAGGAGGAAGAAAGAAGCAGAGGAGATAGAAGAAGGGAGATGGAGGTTTAACAATGGAGGAGAGAGATTGGATGGAATGAAGGTAGGGGTTAATTAGGAGAATTAAGTGTTAATTAGTTGAATTAGGGTTATCAACTAACGGTGTTAAATTATTTAACGGTTTTTGGGTCATTAAGGGTATTTGATCCATTTTTTTAAAACTCAGGGGTACCTGAGGAATTAAAAAAAACTGAGGGGTACATGAGTAATTAAGCCCTGAGGAAAAATCCCAAAATAAAAAGATATTATTTATTAGATAGATCAAGCAGAAATGCTAATAATGTGTGTTTCACAATTAAAAGGCAATCAGATAATGCTCACATATCTCTTTAATTCTAACTAAAGACTAACAGTCACTATACAGTGCATGCTATATCAGCCTATTCAAGTGCCATAACTCACTGCAATTGGTCTAAACACAACCCATATTCCAATTCCAAGTAGAATAATCTTACATACATGCCTTTCCAAGATGATAGACACACTTGGCAGTGAACTATGTCAAGGTAACTTTTCTAACACCTACAACTAAAAAATGTCAAGAAGTTGAAGCATAGGCCAAGGCCACAAGGCCCACAACCTTAACACTTGTCTTTGTATTAAAAAAAGATTAAATGAAATGTAATTTGTTTTGTATCCCAACTTCCTTAAAAGATTTTTTTTCTCTTCAATGAGCTCAACTTAAGTGTATCAATTAGGACAAGGTAATATAGAAATTTGTTCAAGTGACTATAGTGCAGCTTCCATTTTACAACAACTATTGTGAGAAAGTAGCCCACAAAATCTTCCTACTTCACAAAAATCATCCTAATAGACCATTCACAATCAGTAATTCCATAAGTGGGGTCAACTACATGAGCCAAAAATGCTACACAATGCAATCATCAACACAAATTTCCCCCTCTATCCCCTACAATAAAAACCTCATGCACATGCAATTAAGATAGAATACCATGGAGCAGTGTCAAAAAAGTACAAGGAAGAATTACCCATCCAGAGGATTTACAATGCCAGGAAAATAGTCTCCAAATGCTAACTTGTTGATCCTATGGCTTATCTGTCATAACACACAAAGAACTGCACTAAGTCTCAAAACTTGTTGGGGATAAAATATGCACATGAAAATTATATATCAGAACTCACATTGTAGTTTCCGCCTTGAAATGCAATTAAATCATCAGCTAGGAAATTTGACACATGGAAAGTCTTTCCTGGAATAAAATGAAAAGTACCAGCTACCTTGTTAACCTCCAGAAATCCATTAATATTGCATCCTTCACCTTTTTCCTCATGGACCTTTTGGAAGAATCCTTCCCTTTCACACTGCTCATGAGAAAATTTAGGTGAATAAAAAACTGCGTGTTGAAGTGGGAGAATGCCACAAAGAATTCATCTGGCCATAATWGTGAAGAAATAGGAATTTCAAGACTGAATACATTCGTGAAGTCCTTAAAACAATAGCAGGATCTATACTGGGTAGTCACTGATAATAATGCAATGGTTCGTAAGGGAAGCTCGCACTTTCACTGATATTKAAACCTTCCCCACTTCATACCCAACACTAATAATCATCCCAACATGTTCCTTATTATGTAATATAAGTGCATATTAAAGTAGCATACTTTGGGTTTATCAGACACTATATACAATATACCTGTAGCATTAGCTTTGTGTGGAGCAACATCTAATGACAACAAGAAATTTCATACCGAGCAAATTTTTTTAGGGCAATTTCATGTTATTAGCCATCATTTTACTTCAACCAAACAATACTTGTCTTACTAGTCAAGTTCATATATAGCTTCAACAACAGCAAGAAAATAATTTTAACTCCACTGGCAGAAAAGGTCAAAATGACAACTTCAAGTACCTCATTAAAATCCATATATTACAATTAATGGAAAGTGTTTGTCCCAACTGATTTCTAAAAGGAGGTTTAACATAACAGCACTGACAAACTAACCTGATCAATCAATTCCGGATTTGTCAATGCCCAGCCATTCTTTTTGTATGCCTCACGAACTTCTTCACACGAGTTGCAACATTGATCATCAGACTGAGCAAGAAAAGGAAATTATAGAGCCACAACACAATGAAAGCAGATATCAAAKTTCACTTCTTGGAAAAGTTGCAAAAGAAAAATTCATTTCTCCTTCTTTTGAGAAGTGAAAATAAGGAATCCGACCCCAACTAAATATTTTCTACAGACAACATGCTCCAGGCCACCTTTTGGAGATTTAACAACACCACCAATATACAGCAACAACCTTTACATGAGCACAAAGATACATTTGAGGGTGGCTTGATATTTTGCCTATTTGCATATATATATATATTCCACTTATGCAGAAATCTTTGGTACATAATGTTTTTCCCTATCCTAGTTAAGCATTTACGATATAATAAATTAACAGCATTTAGGGGAACACAAGAAAACTGAAATCAAATCATGGATACTCTTGTTTGTGGCATGTACGGAACAATCGAGTTAACACAGCCCATACAGTCCCAAAACACTAAGCTCTAAGATAGAATCATAAATGCAGGTTATTCTAGACTATGTTTACTTAATATGTTATGGGGTCAAGATTTGGATAGGTGATTGGTGACATCACACTCTCCTATCAYCTCATGCCACACTTCACTATCATTGCATGATCAATGTAAGAAYGAGACAGATATTTACTTTGGGATACTCAGCTGCATAACAGTCAGCTTCATCCATCAGGAGGATAATAATTCAAATTGAGAACTATGGAATTGTKACACATTTCTGGTTCAMTAGCATTTAACCATAACAATTGCTATTGGGGCAGTTTGGAATTAACAATTTTAACCACCAGAGCACACTAACCTCACAACACAACAATTAAACATCAAAACTAATACAAGTAYKGCACGTTGAGAGACAGGCGAGTAATGAATGCCATGGGATCCAAACATCACTGACATAGGTAGTATGAAGCATGCAGAGATGCCTCAAAAACCACAGATTAGCAGCCAGCAAAAACATTCCTTCAGAAGATGGCAACATGTTGGCCATTACCTATCCCTAACTTATCAAAAGTGTAATGTTGACTTATGTTGACTTTTTCAGTTCTCTCAAATATTAACAAGCTTTTAATGATTAGGATATAAGCTTAGCAGGAATGGGGAAAGGTGACTGAACAAATATGTATWWAAAGGAWTAAAGGACACCCAATTAGGACAAACGAAATTAAAACAATGGCACTCTGGTGGGATGAAGTATGTAAATTTGCAATTGTCAACCATAAGAATAATSTTTGGCACATCRGAGTTGTTAAACAAAGGAAATTACCGTTTCGGCACCATAACATGAACCACAGTATGTCTCATTGTGTTCCAGCCTGCCACCATGCTTTTGTAGAGGCTTCTCAATCTACACATGAAAGTAACTAAATTCTTAAATGCTATACACTAAGAAACAATGCTATAACAGCCATCCAACAGCTAAAAATTTACATACTTATCTTTGACCATATATGTTTTACTAAACGGAATGAATGACAGATTTAGGAAGTTCRCAGCCTAAAATAATCAGATATACGCCACCAATTTTACTTTTAATTGGGAAAAYGAAATATTCTAATATATTGAGAATGTACAACAATGAAAGTCATATCTTAAAGGCTGCAAAAAACTATTCTGATAGTTTAGCAGGATCTAAGKAGTAMAAATTAAGYGGAGGCACCTCTAGAAATTAGAAAGAACCAAAAACTAATCATTTCACACAAGAATGCAATGAAACTATGTGTAAACTCTTAACTCATTCACTATGCAACAGTTTCACAAAACAACTCTGATAGGCAATCATCAAAACAATGAGGCAGTATATTTCCCCCCTTTGACAACAAGTCAGTACTTAAATGCAGCATAAGGACATTAACCAATACCAACACAATGCACAATGCAAAAGCCACCATATCAGATACGAATCATGTGACAGTACACACATCCTATAAAAACTTCAGGCTAAACAATTCATTGTTCATACATTCATTTGATATCAACAAAAATAGACTCACCAGGAGTCCAGGATCCTCCAAAGAAACAGTAAACTTCAAATATCCTCATTCAATTGAAAGATATCTTAACCCATACAGTCCACTTGACATGACCATGGAGCCATTAACAATTTTTAAACAGTTCAATATTCTAATTCGTCTCTGAAATGCTTGGCCATGAAGCCCTTGCAAAGAGATATAGGCTATGTTTGGCAATCAACCACCTGATTTWCTTGGCCTAAAATGATTAARACTTCTTAACATTAGCTAGTAATGTTCACCAATTCGATGATGGCAGCGCAAATGCAGAATAACARATCTTTATTTTGGTCAAAGGGCCATAWAGCAAACATTTTCTTAAATYAAATTGCACAAAAAGACAAAGGCCAATAAGCTTACAAAATCCAATTACCAAACAAGGCCAGAAGGTCATAGAAAAAGTTTWGTTCTTAAGTCCCTTCCTAATCTTTCTTTTAAGAACTATGSTCAATAAATATATCTAGTTGGAAATAACTTTATCCTCAATATCTTGAGCTTTCTGGACTAGTTTTAATATTTACTKATTTGTCCRTGATATCATTGTATACACCTTACWGAAAATTACAACTTGACATATTTCTCCCCACGTTCGAATACATATTATGCTTCAAAAGCTAAAGCGTATATAATAGCAGATGTCTAGCTATATGACTTTTCATAGTAAAATTCTATTGGGTACGTGTATTATTGGTAATAATATYTAAATATGAAACCRGATAAGAAAAYTGATAGAGCTCATAGTRATTGTAAAACTTAGTGAAGCATATCCTTACTTTCAAGCTTAGAAAGAAGGARAWATAAGAAAAGTCATTGTCTCTTATCTGACCTTTGGCGCTCCAATGCTATCTCGCCTAGCTTGAATAACTTTTCCATGAGCATCAACTCTTGTTTTGACAATGTCATGTCTCTACAAGTACACCAAATATACAGCATAWAGGCTCAGAAACAAAAAYAAAAATGAAAGATCAAAGAAAYACATCTCTTTAGTTACATACTATGTCAAAATGTCTCTCTCCACTGATATCTTCTGCATCAATACTAAGAATTGTACAAGGAATTTCTGGAAAAGTAACATCAAACTGCAATCAACAGACAAARGGMAAACATCAAGGATTGACTAATAAATTCAAAAGAAGTACATAATACCCAATATAACCAGTTACAGATAGAAGACCAACAAAGGATCAAATGACTAGCACATCGGTACGTCAAAGTGAATGCTGCAATTTTGCATACTACAAAAACCTTTACAATTGTAAACCCTGTCTCTTATACACATCTAGATGTGTAGCAATTTTGCATTACTTCAAAAGCCTTTACAATTGTAAACCTTTGCAATCAGCCACACATGAGATGGCGAATGAAAGGTATTTAAACTTTAGGACTTAAAGAAACATGCAATAAGATAGGGTAGAAGAAGAATGTACTGACATTGATGCGAAGAGTTCCCCCTCTAGTTGTATCAACTACAAGCGTTGTCTCTGTSAYAGTATGCAAATATGAYTCTGCACAAAATTTAAGAGTGTAACTGTTTAAGTGGTWGGTGATAMCTGATAAGCAGGCATAAGCATCAAGAACCACAATCGGAAACCACAAAAATGTCAGCTAATCCAATAGCCAAGCTGATATAACTAATCTTTCCAAGAAAAAGGAATACATATCCACGAAAATCCTTATAGTGCATGCCAGACAGATGCTTAGATATTCAACAAAGTTACATAAAGATGGATCTGAGGTAGGAAAAGAATGTTTAGAATCACTCATGAAACCTCATTTCAGACACTACAGCGCTGTCTTCATCAATGTTAGTTAAATTTGCCTTAAAGTGTTAAACAGAAAATATTTTTGTCCAAAACTAATTGTTTGATTGTTATGGTGTCATGCAAGTGTGCAACCCATACCATCTCTTTGACAATATTGACAAGGGCATTGGAAATGAATTAGAGATTTGGAAAAGGAACAAACAAGATCATAAACAATCACTGAACACTTATTACAAGGCTTAATAACACTAAAGAGAACTACATTCATTACCATTTACCAGCAATAAGGTCCAAAATGCACATAAAATTTGACATAAGGCCAGTTTTCGTAATTTCCCAAACTTAGCTAATGATCCATAGCACTCAAGTGTACAAGCTCAACCTAGTTGCACAAATATTAATTTGTTGCTCTAAATATCACTAAATTCTAAAATAATCAACAAGTTCTTTTGCATATCACTAACAATTCATTATAATACAAAAGATGCAATCTTTGACTAAACTAATCCACCCATTACCAATTTCTTGTCAAATTAKCACAACCCAATAAGATAAAAACTATAATCATACCAGCAAAATATCAAAAGACTTRAAAAKAAAATGAAAGCAAGAAACTTTATACCATAAGCATATGAGAAAAGGAGACATACTGAGCTCAAAGCAAAARAGAAGGAACATGATGATGGCAGAAACAAGGGTAACAACACCACCATAAAAAGTTCTCTTATAGAAATCCTCATTGATTTTAGGGTATGCATCCAAATCTCGAAGTTTCTGAATTATGCTCTGCATTTTACTATAACCCCACCAAAAATTATCTGTTTTTATATGAAAAAAAATAAAAAAAATCTTGCAGAAATATATTCTGGGAAATAGAAAATTTCAATTTCCCACCAAAAGAAATGTGATTTTTTTTTATTTTTTTTGTTCTGGGATGTTTAAAATTGGAGGAGAAGCGAAGGAAGTAACGGATCTCAGAAATGAGTTGCAAAGAACAATAATAGGAGATTAGGAGTTGGGTTAATTAAAGGTGCTTTTAATTCCTCATTTTCATCATTTGTGGAATGTGGAAAAGTTTTAGGAGCGTGGTAGGAAAAAATTTGGTTTACATATTCAACGTTAAATATAATTTTGGTCAATTATTGCGCCCTAATTAAAATTATCGCCCAACTCTTGGATATTATTGAGTGAAGTCCTAACTCCTAAGTATTTTTATATGGAAAAATTGAAAAAAAAAACACTTTATATGGAGATTCTATAGGGTGACATCGAGTTTTGTCAAAATATAAATGGTGACAACTTAAATATTTTAATTTTACACTATGATCTTGAGGTTTTCCGAATTCTACTGCGTGGTCTTGAGATTTCATTTTCACATGGTGACACACCTTAACATAACCTACTCTTAACCACCACCACCCACTCATTCTAGACAGCCACCACCCCAACCCCCCAATCGAGCCACCACCCCCACATGCAGCCACCACCCCCACATGCAGCCACCACTCGATAACCACCTCTTTCGCAACCCCTTCCACCGTCGCTGTCACAACCCCATGAAAAGCGTCGCCCCTCTGTTATAGATTGATATTAATAATGTAGCACATGCCACTCACGTGACAAGGGTAGGTTGTTATGTTGGTTGTTAAGGGCAGTTAGTTAGTTAGTTAGTTAGTTAGCTGTGATCTGTTAGAATAACTGACTTGCTACTGTCATTACTGCTGTATATAAACGCTATTGATCACTGTAATTCATTCATTCATAATAATAATTCAGTGATTACACATTTTCTCTCTCTSAATCTCATATTGGGGTTGCCCCAAATATCTCTCAAATCTCTCGTTTTACTTCTGCTCTGCTTTGCAATTCATCCTTTGAGCTGCAAATTCTTGCTAATCTAATAGGAATTCTCTTCCTATTACATTGGTATCAGAGCAAACACTACGCAAACTGCCATTAAAGCTTAATTTTGAGCTTCCTTCAAGCTTGAGAAAATCATCAATTCACTTTAATTCTTTTCAAAATATCAATTGATTGGCACTCTAAGTGTTTGATTAAATTCTTGATCCAAGAATCTTGCAAGAACTCTGGCTCCTGTAGTTACTCGAAGGGTGGCAGCAATGGAGGCTCACTTATAGTCACTGGAAGATAGGTTGGAGGCTGAACAGAGGAGAAACTTGGAGTTTCAGGAGAATTTGATGAGGATGATTAATGAGCTGAATGCAAGATTTAGGCATGAAGAAGAGGGTGATTCTCCGCGATCAAATCCATCTCATCAATCGGGCATGCATCAGGGAAGAATTCAAGGGTATGTACCTAAATTGGATTTTCCTAAGTTTAATGGAGAAAATGTTAGAATGTGGATTAAAAAGTATAACAAATATTTTGCATTGTGTAAAATTTCTGATGAGCAAAAGGTGGATTTAGCATGTTTGAACATGATTGATAAGGCAGAGCATTGGATGTCTAGTTATATGTCAATTAGACAGCATGTTGATTGGACTGAATTTGTGGTAGATGTATCTACTAGATTTAAGGATGAAGTAGGGTCTAATGTGGTAGAGAAGTTTAATAAGCTACAACAGGTTGAGAGTCTTGAGTCTTACATTGATGAGTTTGAACAAATTAGATCTGTGATGTTGCAGCAAAACCATTTTCTGCCTGATTCATACCTTCTTGATAGTTTCATTGCTGGACTTAAGCCTAATGTAAAGCCTTTTGTGAGAGCATTTAAGCCTACTTCTATTTCTTCTGATGTGGAGTATGCTAGACTCCAGGAAGAAAATTTGCAAGCTACCAAAATTCAGCCTAGACTACCTCAAACTTCTTACCCTAAATCCACTTTCAGAGGTTACACAAATTCTTCTGCTTCCCAAAATACCTTTCCATCATCATCTTCTTCATCTTTAAAATCACCCACCACCTCAAATGTGGTTGCAAACCCTGCAATTAGCCAAAACCCATCCTCTGCAACTTCTGGATCTGATATGTCTTCTGCTAGGACTCAGGTAAGACTTACACAGGCTCAAAGGAGGGAGAAACAGTTGAAGGGGTTATGCTATTTTTGTGATTTACCATATGGGAGGAATCATGTTTGTCAATTAAAGCATACCCAGTTGTTTACTGTTGAGATTCCAGGGGAGGATGATGGTGAATTAGTGGATGATGATGAGTTGGAGGAACAAGCAGAATTGATAATGCCTGGGGTTGAACCCTGCATTTCTGTGAATGCTTTGTGTGGGAATCATGGATTCCAGACTATGAGGGTCAATGGAATGGTTAATAAGGAGGTTATACACATTTTGGTGGATTTTGGAAGCACTCACAATTTTGTGGACCTAGGATTGGCTAAGAGGCTAGGGTTAGCAATTGAGTCTATTTCACCTCAAGCAGTCACTGTTGCTGATGGGAACCATTTGGCTTGCCAGCATGCTTGTAGCAGTTTCTCTTGGAAACTTCAAGATGCAGAGTTTGTTTCTGATGTATTACTCATTCCTCTTGGGGGATGTGACATGGTATTGGGAATTCAATGGTTAAGTAGCTTGGGTACAGTTACCTGGAATTTCAGCAAATTGGTCATGGAATTTGATTATGGTGGGGTTCATTATAAGCTGAAGGGAATACCTCCAAAGGCTACTAAACTGAAAAATCAAATATCAGCCAAAACATTCACAAATGCTACCCAACTTTTCTTCCTTCAAATTAATCCACCTGATCACCCTGATCCCCAAATTCTCACTTTGAATGCTGCTCAAGGTGCTATTCCAGAATGCATACAACAACTTTTGGCCAAATACCCATTTGTCTTTGAAGAGCCTAAATCACTTCCACCTTCTAGGGGAATCTATGACCATAAAATTCCCTTGGAATCTGGGACCAACCCCATCAATATCAGGCCTTACAGGTATTCTTTGAAGCAGAGGGACATAATTGAGAAGCTAGTGGATGAGATGTTAAGCCAAGGCATAATTCAGGATAGTTGCAGCCCCTTTGCATCACCTGTGGTATTGGTGGGCAAGAAAGATGGATCTTGGAGGCTATGTGTGGATTATAGAGAGTTGAACAAAAGGACAATCAAGGACAAATTTCCAATTCCTGTGGTTGAAGAGCTTGTTGATGAGCTGTCAGGAGCTGCAATTTTTAGCAAAATTAATCTAAGGGTCGGTTACCACCAGTTGAGAATTCATGCAGCTGATGTATACAAGACTGCTTTCAAAACCCACCATCATGGGCATTTTGAATTCCTTGTCATGCCCTTTGGCCTGACAAATGCACCTGCTTCATTTCAGGGGTGGATGAATCAAATTTTTAAAGGTTTATTGAGGAAGTGTGTTCTAGTCTTCTTTGATGACATCCTAGTTTATAGTCCCTCTTTGGAGACACATCTTCAACATTTAGAGTTGGTTTTCCAGCTAATGATTCAGCATCAGCTTTATGCAAGGCAAGTAAATGCTCTTTTGGCACTCCTAAGGTGGAGTACTTGGGACACTTCATCTCAGCTCAGGGGGTGGAGACTGATCCTAGCAAAGTGGCTGTGGTAAAAGCTTGGCCTACTCCAGCTAATATTAAGGAACTCAGAAGCTTCTTGGGGTTGGCAAGATACTATAGAAAATTTGTGAAACATTATGCATGGTTAAGTAAGCCTTTGACTCAGCTTTTGAAGAAGGGAGAGTTCCTTTGGACCTCACAGGCTCAAGAAGCCTTTGATAGCTTAAAAAGGGCTTTGGTCTCAGCTCCAGTGTTGGGAGTCCCAGATTTTTCAAAGGAGTTTGTGGTTGAGACTGATGCTTCTAACATGGGAATTGGTGCAGTACTGATGCAGCAAGGCCATCCTCTTGCATTCCTCAGCAAGACATTGGGACCTAGATGGCAGAAATTATCAGTATATGAGAAAGAACTCTTAGTTGTGGTCACTGCAGTACAAAAATGGGAGCAATATCTTTCTGGCCAGAGATTTCTCATCAAGACAGATCAAAAAAGCTTGAAGTGGTTACTACAACAGAAGATTTCTACTCCTTTTCAACAATTTTGGTTGTCAAAATTAATGGGTTTTGATTATGCCATTGAATATAGGAGTGGAGCTGAGAATGTGGTTGCTGATGCCTTGTCTAGGGTGTCTGGATCAGAGATTCTGCTAATGGCTCTGTCTGTATTAGACTCAAATCTCAGTCATCTAATTCAGGATAGCTACCAATTGGATGTAAGCTACTCTCAATTATACTCTAGGTTGCAACAAGGGGGGTCTGATCCTACCTTTACCTTGCAAGATGGTCTGCTCAGAAGACAGGGTAAAATACTAGTTGGTCCTGATGATGCACTCAAAATTTCAATCCTGAATTGGTTACATGCTTCAGCTCAGGGTGGTCATTCTAGAAGGGATGCTACCTTAAAAAGGGTGAAACATCTTTTCTATTGGAAGGGGATGACTTCATGCATAACACAATATGTCAGAAATTGTCTGGTTTGTCAAGCAAACAAGCATGAAACTAGGGCTACTCCTGGTCTTCTTCAACCCTTACCCATTCCAGTAGAGGTATGGGCTGACATCTCCATGGATTTCATCTCTGGGCTACCTCATTCATAAGGGAAGGATGTAATTTTGGTGGTGGTGGATAGGCTCAGTAAATATGCCCATTTCATGTCTCTTTCCCATCCCTATTCTGCTGCAGAAGAGGCTCAAGTTTACTTGGATTCTGTGTTTAAACTACATGGCTGGCCTAGGACAATTGTTAGTGACAGAGATGCAGTATTCCTCAGCAATTTTTGGACAGCTTTGTTTATTATTCAAGGCTCTGAGCTACTTTTGTCTTCAGCCTACCATCCACAAACTGATGGTCAAACTGAAGCTGTCAACAAATGTTTGGAAACATACCTGAGGTGTATGTGTGGGGAACACCCAAAAGATTGGAGTATGTGGTTGCCCTTAGCTGGGTGGTGGTATAACACCAATTTCCATAATTCAGCTCAACTCACTCCCTATGAAGTGGTCTATAATCAACCACCTCCATTGCATTTGCCTTATCTACATGATTAAAACTCTTCATTTCCACTTGCAAAGAGCTCAAAACAGAATGAAGATCCAAGCAGATAAGAGGAGGAGTGACAGGACTTTCAGTGTAGGTCAATGGGTGTGGCTTAAACTTCATCCTTACARGCAGCATTCTTTGAGGAGAATTGCTAATGAAAAGCTAGCTGCAAAGTTTTATGGTCCATTCCAGGTTGAAGCAGTAATTGGTAAGGTAGCTTACAAGCTCAAGTTGCTTGATTCAGCTCAAATACACCCTACATTTCATGTTTCTCAATTAAAACCATTCAAGGGTACTTTGCCAGTTGTCACTCACATTCCTTCTTGGATGCATAATTTGAATCCTACTTCTGAAGTTCAGCCTGCTGCCATTATTGATCGAAGAGTGGTCAAGAAGCATAATAATGTTGTGGTACAGTATTTGATTCAATGGGATGGGTGTCCTGTGTCTGAAGCTACTTGGGAAACTGCAGCTGATYTTGAACAAAGGTTTCCTAATTTTCCTACTGCAGTGATTCAATCTTGAGGGCAAGGTTGTTTTAAGGGGGATGGAATGTTATAGATTGATATTAATAATGTAGCACATGCCACTCACGTGACAAGGGTAGGTTGTTATGTTAGTTAGTTAGTTAGCTGTGATCTGTTAGAATAACTGACTTGCTACTGTCATTACTGCTGTATATAAACGCTATTGATCACTGTAATTCATTCATTCATAATAATAATTCAGTGATTACACATTTTCTCTCTCTCAATCTCATATTGGGGTTGCCCCAAATATCTCTCAAATCTCTCGTTTTACTTCTGCTCTGCTTTGCAATTCATCCTTTGAGCTGCAAATTCTTGCTAATCTAATAGGAATTCTCTTCCTATTACACCCTCACCAAATAATCCAACCATTCGCCCACACCCAACAACCTTCGAAAAACCCCTAACCCTTCGAAATTGAATTGGGGGAAATCGATTTAGGTAGGTTAATTCGAAATTGGAATATCAATTTAGGAGAATTTGAATTGGGAAAAGGAATTCGCATTAGGGGAAATTGAATAAGGAGAATTTGAATTAGGTGGATAAAAAATTAGGGAAATTCGAAAACCCTAATTGAAGAAATTGCAGTGGTGGGTGGCCGAATTTGTGGTGGATTAGGCGAATTCGAGGTGGGTTAGACGGTGGTTGGGCCAATTCACGACGGGCTGGGCGATTTGCAATGGTGGCGATTTCTAATGGCAGTGGTTTGTGGTCATGGTGGAGCGAGTTACAATTGTGGTACGGTGTGGGTTTGCAGCGATTAAGTGAGGTCTGCGATGGGGCTGCTATGTGGTAGTGGGAGCTTCCGGCGATGGTTGTTGGGTGATGGTTGCGTTTGGGGGTGGCGGCTTGGTTGGGGGGCTGGGGTGGTGGGATGGTGGTTGGCTGGAATGAGTGGGTGGTGGTTGGATAATTGAGTGTAAGTGGTTAAGGGTAGGTTATGTTAGGGTGTGTCACCATGTAGATAAATGAAACTTCAAGGCCACAATGTGGAATTCAGAAAACTTCAAGACCACGGTGTAGGATTAAATAACTAAAGTTGTCACCGAGTAAATTTTGGCAAAATTCGATGCCACCATATAGAATTTCCCATAAATTAATAAGTTTTATTTAAGAACATTTCTTAAAATTATAAGGAGTTCGTTGTAAATTTAATAACACATAATAAGTTTTATTTTAAGAATATTTCTTAAAATTACAATAAGTTGTAAAATTTAATAATCAATGCAATAAAAGATCAATTATCAATGATTGTTTCCCATGGAAATATAGTTGTGAGCAACTTCATTCCCCATAGTGATTTTAAGGATTATTTTTCCTATTTAAATTACACTAAAAATCAATTCTCATTCCAACCATTTAGTCTCAATAACCAAACAGGGCAAGGCTAATACGGATTATTCAAGGCGGGTTTTAGGTGATTATCAATCTTTTCCCAATTGTCGTTGTGGGGATCAAACACACGGTCCGCTTTGTCAAGTTCAATCCAATCACCGGTGATTTAATAATCAATTGAATTTTTAACTTCTCATAGGCATATAGCCCAAAGGCCTAAACATTACTCCATCCATTTCAGTTTGCTAGTCATAATGTATGTGTTCTTACTTGCTAATTAAGATAAATAGATAGTGGGGATAATAATCTATCTATAAAAATATATTCAAAGGAGTGCTTTGCAATGTATCAGTGTCATGTGGCTCTTTTTTTCTTCAACTGGAATTATGCCAAGTGTCCTTCCTCCATTAGAATTTCGCCACGTGTTAAATTAGGCAGTTAATTTAATAATTATATAGCATTTAAAAAAAATTCTAACAAGATTTGATCCCTTATCTACTTGCTTACCAATAGTTATGTTAACCATTTTAATAACAAGCTTTTATTTATGATACATTAGACAACATCATTATATTTCTTATACAATTTAGATCAGTATAGATAGTATTCGGCTATTTGCTCAACTTTATACCATTTCACCATTTAATTTGTTCCTAATCTTTAATTTCTTTCTTCAATTCACAGTTAGTAATGTTAAACTATTATTCTACTATGGAGTACTATATTATGAACTAATTACTATATTATGCTATTTGACATATTTCGGAAAAATATTATTAAGTCTCATGTGCTCTATACGCACATCT
This sequence comes from Bassia scoparia, assembly GCA_008642245.1. Lineage (NCBI taxonomy): Eukaryota > Viridiplantae > Streptophyta > Magnoliopsida > Caryophyllales > Amaranthaceae > Bassia > Bassia scoparia. The sequence goes on from SNQN01004064.1 coordinate 27,307, forward strand.
CTTCAGGCTCACAACTAAACTTACCCAAAAACTACATGAAAAAGAAAGACACATTAGAAGCCGGAGCATCGCCCGGGACGATACACTAGTTATTTTATTGAAAAAGGCTTATTTCATCAATACATTTATTAGTTGTTCATGACTTCATGATAATCAAGGTAGATTTTTAATTTTAATTTTTTGTAGTTAATCACAATCAAGATTGAATTGACTAAGCCATTGCAATAAATAAATATTTTAATTTCGATCAAGGATTAAGAAGAATGATTCCAAATGTAACAAACAAATGGAAACACTTGGGATAGAATACATTACAAGTTTACAACGGACGAAGTATTATTTAACAAAAGTGGTTGGATTTTTTATAGGTGGTTAGATGATGATATCAATTGATATACTAAAATCTTATGTGTCATCACCTGAATCTCCATCAACTAATTAATTTAGAGGAAAAAAACAAGCACATATGATCAAAACAGATCTCACAGCGAAGGATAATAAATCCAATTAAATGAATACAAAACAACTTTTCGAAGGTTGATAGCAAGTTAGCAACTCCTAAAACAAATGTGTAGCATGTAAATATAGATCATGTATTTTAATCAAAAGTTTAAACTGATGGTTGTTATGAAAGAAGGGTTTTTTTGAAGAGAAAAATAATAATAGAGAATAAGGCGGCTAAGGTTTCGTTATTAAGTTTTACTCCATCGGTTTTTTATTAGATGTTCAATACCAATTTGACACGGTGTTTAAGAGTAGATTGAGTTAGATAAAATAGTTGACTAAGTTAGGTAAAAGAGTAATTGTGTGAGTAATTTTTTTTGGAAAAAGGTAATTTTGAGTGAAAAGATTGGGTAAAATAATGAAAGGTGACTTTAGAAAAGAGTAATTCATTAATGTTAGAGTAAATAAAATAGATAAAAAAAAGTAAAAAGTTATTTTTAAATTGGTTTGGAACAACTAATTAAAAACATCCAAAAATGAAAAGTGGAACAACTAAAAAAACGAAGGGAGTATTTTTTTTAATGTGATATACTCTAAAATACTTTAGTTAGCAGTACTTGAAAATACTAAAATGCTCCTAGGAGCATGCTGCTCCCTTTGCTAGATTTTGACCATTATAGTTTGAAAAAAAAACGAAGACTCTTTTAATAATTTTTTTGGTATTTTATATTTCATACTTAGGATATTTTAGATTGAGATATTTTACACTTAGAATGTCTAATTTTCAGAAGTAGGACATTTTAACTTCAGAATTTGCACTTTTAAACCAGAGCATGACGTTCTAGGTGCTCCAAGAGTATAACAATGGATATTAGTTATTAATGTAATTTTTCATCTGAGTAAGTGGGGATGAGATTGGTACGGGGTGGAAGCAACTAGAGAGAGTTCCTTAGTGGTGTGATCCACCACAGGATCCTGCCTTGCAAGATTCTATCCCTGCCCAATGTGATGCTGTTGAGTAACCTACACAGATTGCTCAACAGGTTGTGAAGTAGATTTTTCATTAGGGTTTGGAACAAGTTCAATAGGGGGACTCTTCTTGGTCTTAGGAATCCACTGTTTTTTGTCAGGTTGTTGGGGTCCTGGTTTATGGGATTCGACCTTCTTAGATTGCTTATTATAATCATGTCCAGCAAGCTGACACTTAGAACAGAATGGAGGAAGCCACCCATAGACCACTTCCTGATGAATAATCCTCCCACAAGGATCTTATAGCTGAACAGTTTTAGGCAAAGCTTTTGTCACATCCAGTTCAATCAGAAGTCTAGCAAAACAAAAGAAATTTTAGAGGTGCACTTATCAGAGAAGAGTGAAATACCCAATAAACTCCGAATTTTGCTAATAGAATTAGGACTCCAGCAGTTCAGGGGAAGATTAAGGAATCACACCCTAATTGGGATGATTTTAAGTATGGAGTACCTCCTTATGGAAATCAAAATAAGATGTCCAAGCTTTGATGATATATAATTATAACTTCGTATATTCCTCATAAATTTTAACCACTAAACATTGCTGCTATGTTATTGGTGATTAAGTTTTAGTGTTCAATCCAAACTTTGAATTCAAATTTCACGAGTTTGATAATTTTTTCCCAAGTCTTGATCGAATTGAGATGCTAACCAATCTAGTCAATCACCAGTGCAGGATTGCTCGACTCATGTTCACTAAGTTTTTAGCCAAGTCATTCACAACTCACGAGTACAGTTAATCGATAAAATTTGAAAGAATTTGTTTTCAATTGAATTCTACTCATTGGATATACATGCTGAGCTCGATTAGCAACCCTTAAATCTTAAATACTTCCTCCGTATCAAAATAAACGCAACGATTTGACATAAAGTAGAGAGAAAAAATGTCAAATCGTTGCGTTTATTTTGATACGAAGGAAGTAGAATTTTGTGAACAAAGTTTATTTGGATTTCACTCAAAATTCTTGTTAAACCTCTCAAGTCTCGAGTATTGTCAACCCCCTTCAAAACACTAATACAAAACAACACAAACAAGAGAGAGAAAATTGGAGCAGCAATGAGCTTATCACTCATTCAAAGCTACTCTTCTGCTGAAGAAGAAGACGAACTCTTTTATTTCTTATTTTTCAATTTGCTAAATTCATATGTAATTGCTCCATTCTTTCTTTCTTCACAATTCTACTTTATTCGAACAAAAAAAGTATAATTTTCGAGTTAATTAACCCAAATTAGGGCTGCTCAAATTCAATTTATTTAGTTTAGGCCATGCATACAAGCAACAAAATCAGAGAGACAGTTTCAAGTTTGGCTTTGATTGTTTGAGCGGGTATGTATTAATTTTCTTGAGCTATGCATGACAAAGTAACATTATTTGTGACTTTAGGCCGTTAGGACTTACTATTTGAGAACTGTCATGACGGTTATGGGTTGGAGCTTTTCTGTCACAAGGTTTATGGTGCCAACTTAGGCACTCTTTGGGCACCTTGATAATCCATACCATATGTTATTAGTTTAATCAATGTTTTGAAGAGGTATTAGCTTGTCCTAGTGGTTTGAGCGGGAGCTTGACTTGAACATAGAGGTTAAACCTGTGAAAGACACCAGCATCGAATAAAAGAGTTTATCTTATAGAGCCCAAATGGAAGCCTTCCTATTCACTCTGATGTTCTGTCCACTTTGTATCGTTTTGAAAACCAAACATTGGAGAAATTGGCAGGATGACTATTGTTGGAGACCTTGCCGGAGTTAATCTTGGTGTCAATTTAGGAGAAATGACAATCCAAGTTTGTTTTAGTCCTTTTTGAGTTTCCCATGAGCCGGATCAGGTTTGGAGGCTGTGTCATTAATTTTCTTCTCTAAGCGATTCTTGATTTAGAGGGTGGCAGACGTGTATGTGTGAAGCATATTATCTGTATTCTTTTGTGGGACGTGGATGAATGCACGCTTAGCTTTATTCATCCTTCTGTTTTGATATGAATGGCATTGAACTTGTGAATTGCTTGTTGCCTCTTTATAGATCTGTGATATGAGTTACTACGACACATAATGGATATTGTTCCCTACGAACAATACTCTCTCTGTCTCATTTTACATATTCCCTGCCCATATCTTTGCTTGGTTCTTGATATCAAACTCAACCCTTATAACTAATTTCATGTTTGACCGAACTTCTAACATAATCACATTTACTATGTTACTTCCTCCCTTTTTTACTGCATCACTTTGAAATATGGACCTTTAGACACTTTTCGAAAGAGAAAGAGATTAGAGAAAAAAATAATTGATGAACCATTAATTAGTTAGGATGAGAGATTAATTCCAAGAAAGAAGTGATTGTAAGTAAATTGGAATTTCTAAAATAGAAAGTGATTGCAATTTTTTTTTAAAAAAAATCTTTATTATATTAAGCTGAAGGGTTGAGCAATGTGTCCTCCCCTTTGAAATTCCTCAACTACCCTTCCAAACTTAAGAAAATTTACATAATTTAATAATTGTATATGCATAAACTTACCAACTTAACTATTCAATCAATTCTTTTTTGTCAATATGTTCAAATATATAAGAGATAATCTAGATTTGTCAATCAATCTGGTCAATAAGAGAAAAATGGAAAAAGTATTATCATTAGCAAAAACTTAAATTCAAATAACATTAGACTAATTAATACTCACCTTATTTAATTTATTCTCATAAAATTAAATCAACCCAATTTAATACCATAGTAAATACTATAAAATTTCAAATACATCAAATCACTGTATTTCTAATTTTAATTTAAAAGTGTTAATTTTTTGGTCGAAAACTGTCATTTTTGGCCATCTACATCAAAAGCAACTTAAAACTACTTTGTAATATCGTTATTTATAACATTGAGGTCATATGTTCATTCAAATAATGAGTCAATCCACAAATTATCTAACTCATATTTTAATTTCAGATTCAATCACAAAAAGAACCATATTATTAAACAAATACAACAATATAATTCCATGCACGCATGCGTGCTAAACGACTATTAAAAAAAGGAAAGATAATATTGTAGATTTTGAAAAAAGAGGGGG
>SNQN01004064.1:32027-48859 GCA_008642245.1 Bassia scoparia
GGGGGGGGTCAAAATTTATTAACTCGACTTTAAAAAAATGTCAACGCCAATCAGGACTTGTGTTGGATTGACAAAGGACTTCCCTATAACAATTGGTTTGCATCAAGGGTCGGCATTGAACTCTTTTCTTTTTGCATTGGTTATAGATGAAGTGACAAGGCCAATCTAGGATGAGGTACCACAGTGTATGTATGTTATTTGGGGATGATATTGTATTGATGGATGAAACTAAAACTGGGGTTGGGGTTAATGCCAAGTTGTAGCAATGGAGATAAAGGTTGAAATCTCGAGAATTTAAGCTAAGTCGGAGTTCGACTGAGTAGTTGGAATGTTGTTTTGGGTCACAGAGGTGGACAAATGATGGATTGGTGAGGTTGGACGAAAAAAATCTGCCATGTGTGATTGCTTAAAGTATCTTGTGTAAATCATCCAAAAGAATGTTGTGGTTCACAAGATTGACCCCACGGTGGCTTAAATGGAGAGCGGCTACGGGAGTGTTGTTCGATCGAAACATCCCTCTAAAATTGAAGGGAAAATTGGGTATAAGATAGAATAAAAAATGAAGTTATCCATAGGAAAGTTGGTGTTGTAGATATTACAAGTAAGTTAAAGAAAAACCGTTCGAGTTGGTTAAGGCGTGTAAGACGAATCTCTCAGGGAGCACCAGTGTAAAGATTGGAAGAGTGGGACTAGGGAGATTTTAAACGTGGTAGAAGGAGATCGAAAATGACTTGGTGGGAAGGAGTTAGAAAGGATTTGAAGCAGTTGGATTTGCTAGAGAATGAGGCTCTCGATTGTAAGGAGTGGAGAAGGAAAATCTATGTTGATGACTTCTCAGAATAATCACTTTTGGTTCATGTTAGCCGACCCTACGTATGGGATTAAGTCTCTGATTGATTGATTGATTCCAAAAAACGGTAATGGGGACTGGGAAGTATAGACTTGGAAGTGGGCGTTTCATAAAGAATATTGGACCATAGTGGTGACATTGGATGCATGACATGCAGCGACGAATTTTGTTCAAGCCCTTATTTGTAAGATAGGTGATGTATGGATTTGAAGGCATGAAAGCCCTGGACTAAGGGAAAAGTGGGTAAGTCGGTTGATGGTATTTCAATGGCTGTTCTTGTTTTGTTCTGGGTGGGGCATGGTCGAGTGTACGAGTTAATAGACATGAACATCTATATTAGAAAGTCAACCATGGTGTTTAAACTTTAAAGAAGGCTAATAGTTGTGGAGTCAGATGAGAAGGCTAATAGCTATGGAGTCAGATGAGAAGGCTAACAGCTATGGAGTCAGCAATGAACTAATATTTAATTTGTCCTACTTGAATAGTCAAAATTTTGGTAGATAGGGATCCCGTAAAAACTTCGATGTGAAGGCTCGTGGGTCTGTTGTCCAATTCCATTCTTTTCTATAAACTCAGTTTTTTAAAGACATCCATAAAAGTGAAAGAAAGGAAAGAGATGTTTGCACAACATCGGATAGCATTCTAAAACATCTCCTTTCTTGGTACTCCGTAGTATTTATTTAAGCTGCTGAGGTGAAGCACCACTTCTCTTCAGGAAATAGTTCTTTGACTTCTTTCGAACGATTTCACTGTATCAGGAGAAGAATATTGCTTTCTAAAGTCTTTCTGTCACATTTGCTTGAGTTGGCAAGTATGTCAAATCATAATCTTAGGCTTAAAGAGGATACTGATGTTAAGATATTTTACCATCAGAGTGATATATTCACAAGTACTTGGAAATAGAAATCTCCAGTGCAAGGAGCTTAGTTTTATTTTTGGCTATGCTAGAAGTCACTTATGAATGCTTTCAAAATACAGTCTTTTTTCCCGTTCCTGTGTACCTGTGATTTCTTCTGGAATAAACAGTATTATTTTACATTATTGTTCCTGTAGGTGCTGTATTGGAGGCCAAGCCCCATTTGGTTGGTATTCATGAGCGAGTAAGGAGTGATATTGGGGGAAATGCTTCTTCAACACAGCCACAGAAAACTCCTTCAGCTACTCCAACTGCCGATGTTTCTCAACCAAGGTACTTGCTCACCTCACTCTAGCACATTATATGATGCATTACAAGTTTGCTTGAGAACATGGAGGAATTGAGTCATATATCATCTCTTGTGTTAAAACTTAAAACCTCCGGGAGCATTTTGTGAGAATATTTTATATTAGCAATCTGACCTCATAGTGTCTGAATCCAGCTATTTACCTTGCATAAGTAAATTTACTACATATCTTTTGGCAAGCCGATTAAGTTATACATTATATTGTATACTGTATTACTGTGAATCGCCTTGGAGGTTTCGACTTGACGACTCGATAACGTGAACTTTCAATAATATCTCAATCATTTGTAAATTAGTGGGGCATGGAATGAGTTTTAATTCTGCTACAGATAATTAAGCCATTTGTATGATACTTGTTTCAGCCTTTGCTTGCCATGTGGAATACCCAAGACCTACTCCAGTGCCCTTGGAATGGTTTGTCCTGTATGTAGTGATGACTCCAAGAAGAAAGGATCAACCGTGAAAGATAAAGAGAAGGTTAAGAGAATGAGAGGCCAGTCTTCTCATGCCACCTGGAAAACTGAGTCGGAGATGCACCTCAGGCAGCAATTTGACTAGCAGAATAAAAGGGATAACTTGTACTCAGGCAACCGCCTCACAACAGGGTGTGTAACCCTACTGTTACTTGAAATTAGTGGAGTATTGTTAGATTTTAGTTGAATTGATAGGTTATTTTATCAAAGAAACTTGCACCTGTGTTATGTGATGAATTGATAATTGTGGTTATTCAAATATAGACATATGGTCTTGTTTCTGATTTTGAGACTCCTACGTTGGCTCCAATCTATGTTTTGTGAAAGCTGGAGCATTGTCTTTACAGGCTATCTTATGGCTGATCAGTGATCAAATTAGGTTAGACTTGATGGGCATGGGCGCATGGCCTATCGGTGGGGGTAACGGTCGGGCATTAAGCTGGCTTGTGGCTACTCGTCCTGAACTCAGTGTTCTTCTAATCTTCTTTCTCACCTCTTCTAGAAGACAACGCCACCACCACAACCACCATCAACAAAGCACTTACAAAACACATTGACATGAAACTTCATAAATTTTTCTACTGTACCTTAATCTCACATTCTCACCAATGACAAAAGCCTAACTTGACCTTTATCAACATAATCATCTTCATTATCATTGTACTCTTCAACTTCAAATCTTGGCAACCAACAACCTCCAACGTAACAACAACCACAACATAAACTATGGCAAATGAAGCAATGCAATAATTGTCAATTTATTGAGATTCGAGTTTTTTTAAGGCCATATATGCGGACAAGCTAGTTTACAAAGTTATCATTTGAGAAATTAGTTAACAATATATCAATCTTTATGGGAAGAAACATCAATAGAGGATGTTAAAGTAGTTGAGTACAAGCTAAGGAACACATGGGGTTAAAGTTAACTAATTTTGGTAAACTATACCAATTATTTAAGAGTTATTTGGCTTGAAATTTTTGTAGATTTCCATCCAAGCAACCTCATTCACATGCTTTAAATATGGTATATAATATTCATTTTAATCACAAGCTAATGAGAATTGATATWGGCAATACTCATCTTTAGGGGACTTCTACTTCTTACACTAGGCATAGTACARGTACTCTTTGAGAAAGGACCATAAAAATCGTGTTCTCACAAAGAGGAGTGTCTATATTGATATTTGAAGTGTCTAATAATTTCCCGGTATTACCCTATATGATACCACTAGATTTATTTGATTGACAACACCAAAACTACATATATACTCACCATTTACTAGCCTCTATTCCATCATCCTTCATTATACCATGCTATAGTGATATGATTTTAAACTTTATTGAAAATAGATCGCGAAATCATTCAAAATTCATTGAAAGCTTATCACAAAACCTTAGAAAGTAGTTCATCGGCTATTATTTTTATCTTTCAATCAGAGGTATAAGCGTCTAGCCAACCCTATGGAATTAACGCATGGATGGAAATATGGAATGATTGACTCACTTTAATATTTCAACTTGTTCTATATTTGTAGTTTCTGGTGACCATTTTTCACTATCACTACCTCAGGTTAAATACATGAATATTGGACCATTTAATCAGATGTACCATGTACGTTTGTTACGTCACTTTCCAATTTTCATCTGAATTTCTTTAGAATGGCCAATATGTCCTTAAGCTCCACAACTCGAACATCGAGCTTCTTTTCCTGATGATATAGAACGCAACAAAATGCAGCTGCAAACAATCGTTTCAAAACTATTCTATATTCTGGAAAACACCATTTGATGTATGGATGTGTGTCATTGATTCTAAAATATGTTCTTCCCTTAARTTAATGCACATGATAACCCTGCCAAAAAAGACTGCTATAACTGTTGCTAAAAAACAAAACACAATGAGTTGCATCAAACAAGTTAGCAATCAGCATTTTCGGGTTTCTGATTAGCTTCTTCCTTCATACAGAAACTCTGCCATCGAATCCAAATGAAGCTGGTGACCTTCTCTTATGACATTGCTAGGCAGGTCCAGCCAGCAACTTCCTAACAGAACGTGTCTTCTTGTATGCTTGAAGTTTATACACATCAACATGCGCCATCAAATTCTGCAAGACAACCACAGACATGCCAGCAAACCTGCCCAGACTAAATTTTAACAACACACGATAAAATGAGCAAGTTTAGATGACACAATACTTATAATTAAATAGGTTGTGAGCAGACATTAGAGCCTGATTTGTGATTAGTGAAGATACAGCTAAKTAGCAATAGATGTTACCTAATTGACAAAGATAGATCAAAACTCGACCTAAAGTAATTCTAGTATGGAGAATACGATACAAACTAGCATTGCAGGTACAAGCATGAAAGAAAGAAGTGTATATAGATACAAGTGTCAGCATAACTGACCATGAAGAACTACAGGGCTGAAAGCCAAAGTTTCAGGACTGAAGCCACTTGCATAATTGCATTAGATGTTGATATACAGCTTAAAGCTTCCGGACCTTGCAGAACAATGTATTCACATCAGTTTTCAAAGGCTTCACAATTAGCTGAAGTAATTTCTTCTTGACAAATCTGTTTCTCCACCATCATTGAACCATGATTGCGTGCCTGACCCTGTCAGTCCAAAGATAAATTAGTCTAAAAATGTAGTAATGATTTCTTTTGATTTGCCCGAGTAATAACATAGTGCATTTATTTCTTTCTCTTGAATATTTCTGTATTTCAACACTTTAATCTTCGGACAGAAGGCAGATATGTGTAAGATGTCAAAACTAACGTGATTTCAAAACCAACCCAACCACAAAATGTTAATAAGCAAAATCCAAGAACGACCAAATTAATATAACCATAGTAGGAACTTTGTAAAAGTCAACCATCATACCATAATTAGATGAAAAGTATAGTTTCACCCATGGGATACATGCAAAATCACGAATCATGAGTTAATGTCAAATTTCTTGCCTTGAAGCCAGCATGGCCAAAATGTAAAAAATTGGAACCTAAAAAATGTAATCCAATATTTCATCTGAATCTTGTTCAAACAATGTAACAATGGGACATTAGCTATCATATGTTTAAAAAGGATGGGACAAAAGTAGATACCCCATGTACCATTTTCTTACAATTGGATGTGGATGCCAAGATTGCTCTCAAATGCTAACTATAGGAGAACTTTCCAGTACATGGTTAACTCTTAAGGAACTGTAAGATGTTTTTTCCCCTAGGAATCAAACAGCATTCATATATTGTTGGTTTTAAATTAAATTATCAAATCTCATATGGAGTACAGTTAATTCCATAACCAAGTAAGTCATGAGTCCAAACCAAAACCCTCTGAAGCACATTGCTAGGAATCACCCTAAACCACCTGTGATATACAAATATTCTCGGAAGAAGAGCAAGAAGCAGAATGCTGATGTGGCAGCTCACCAAATAAGTTAGTTATTTTCTGTTATGGAAGGGTTAATTAGTAATCTAATTAAGTGTWTTATATTATGGTGTTTGTTATTAGTGAAGGGCTGGGATTTAATCCTTGGAGTTCTGTTAGGGAATCTTCCAGTAGCTTGCTGTGAATAAAAAGGGAATGGATTTATAGGAGGTACGTCAGAATTTATCAAGTAATTATAGTAGTTTAAGAGAGCTCTCTACCGCTCGAATGTAGAGAATTTTGCTTGTGAGAGTCATTAATTCTTCAATGCGATATATATCCTCTATCTAATATCTGTGTTTTAGTGTGAGAGTGTGACTGATCTGATTTCCACGTATCTGTGCCCCCTTTGGCCATTCTCTTCAACTTACAATTTATGTTAAATCAACAAATTTCGGATTTTTTTAACTAAATTACGAAAGGGGTTTAACTCAGGACAAATAATTCCAATTGAATTAAAGAACAAGATATTAATCATTGATATTGCTCGTCCATAAATACTAACCTAGATTTTTCTTAGAATTCATACTTCAAATACCAACAATATGAATAAGCATTTTAGTAAAACTCAATTCATAAAAAGCCTCCATAAATATTGTGTTCTGAAGAAAGAGTCACTAGCACTATCATACAATACTGTAAGAGGCAAAAAGACCAGTTAAAAAAGAAGCCACAAGCTTACCTTAGTCTGAGACTTGGCAGGAACAGAGCTGAAAGGGGTCTTTGCAGAAAGGTCTGATGGCCTGTGAAACAACAAATGCGCTATTGACCGATCAATGGGATTTGTATCAGTTTCCATGTCCATGAAGCCTGTGCACCTGTGAAAGCCACAGAAATTATAAGAATAATTCATGAAAAAGGACTTTTAAGTTATTATATTTACATTGGTAACAATTGATTTAAGKCTGAAAGTATTTTTAACTAATTAAATGCCCCTGCAGTRTCGCAGTCACTTGTTCTTACACCCATAATCTTCAGCTTGAACAGGAAAAACTGGTGGATGCTATGAATATGATAGCTAAATCTAGCAGAATCAGATGCCAAGGAGAGGCATGRGATCTGGTAGGTTCCATAAATATACACCGATGGAAATTTACACAAGCATAAAGTGAGAGTGTAAGACATGCATACTAAAAATCAGTAACAATATAAGAGTTTCATACTGGCTTGTGGCTACCATCATAGTATTCCATAACTACAGTGAGCCAAGAGCACAATGAGATATAGGCTTTAATAACTGATGACGTCTTGCCTTTTCTGTCAGCAGGAAACACCAACCACATACCACTTGAATTGCAGATACTTCAAAGAAAGCAAACGACCAAAACTGATTAAAGATTTTCTAGTAAAGCAAAGGAATGATGAAGAAACCTTCAAACATAATCCATCTTTCTAGAAATATCAGTCATATACTCTCATCCCCTTACTTTTGATTTTAATATCTCAAGGATATGACATAAACTAACCAAAAGGAAAACCTTTCCAAGACTTGGCCTTTGCTCCCACTCCCCATCATTCAATACAAACAGGGGCATCAGAAAACTCCATGAACAAGCATTAGTTTATAAAAATAAAAATGACAGCTTTTACATAAGCATCAATATTACCTGTATTTCAACTACGGTAGTACATAATTTCATAAATTCTATAGATAAAGAAAAACCAAGGCAAAACACGTTAGAAAATGGAGAAAATTTAAAGATTGGRAAGTGCATACTTATTCGTTCCATCAGAGAGTAAAGCTCCACTTGTATCATCATCTTTGTCGCCACCAATAGGGTCAACACACTTATGTCTCCGTTCACCAGCACTCCTGGCCAGTCGATATAGACTGTCTCTAATACACAGTTTCGTCCTTACATCTAGCTGAAAACCAAGCTTAGGTTGATCAGTATCAGAATAGTGCAGAGCAACAAGATGGGTTAAAAGAAACGCCTTAGGTAATTTAAGAAAATTGAGTCATATTCAGATCATCTACTGAATGATGCAAGGTAATTCACACTAAGCTTAAATATGAAACTACAAAAATAGCACTTCCACATCCCACAACCAACAGTGCAAATTACCACACAAAAAACCTAGAGCAAGAAAATATGCAAGAACATGACAGAGACAATACACATAGATAAATATATATATATATGACTTGAATTACACGTAGTTAAATTAGCATTTATACCTTTCCCATGACATTTTGAAGTTGCTGAAAACTACTGGCATCAATGGAAACTTCATCCAAGACTGAGCTCATGCAAGAGCTTTCCTGTATGTTTGAAGAGTCGAGTTCTGCTGCAATGCCTATATCACCATCAACTTCACTCTGACTTTCAACTTTATTTTTAAAATCAGAAAACTTCTGAACTGGATCAGGATCAGATCTTTTAACCATTAAGTTGCCAACTTCAGGATGTCCAGATAATCTGTGTTGTTGAGTAGGCCTGTCTCTTTTCTTGTTCCTGGAAACAGAAGGATTCTCGAAAGAAACATCCTGAGCACTCTCCACTGATTGCATCTGATTGGATGCATTTGAAGATTCCCCTGGGGATATTGATGGAAGGCCAATGTCTTCAGTCTTGATTATCGACGATGCCACACTTGGTATAGCTTCATTAGAAGAATTACTATTGCTGGGGTTAACCAAGGGAATTGGCATCTGTATACAAGTGCCATGAGAAGCTTCCTTCTGTTGCTGACTTTCAGATGGGAAATTACACTGGAAGTCCAAAGAATAATTTGAATCTGCTGCTTGTTTCAGGTTGTCAAAATTTAAGAAAGAGACGCCATTATCTGATGGACGCTCATTTCTCTTTCCTTCTGATAATATCTGGTTTGGAAGGCTCATATGTGGGAGGACCTGTCATATAATATAACTAGGTAAGAGATTTAACACAGATATTGCAAATATATTATATCATAGATTCAAATACGAAGCATAAAGGCCACATGCTTTTGAAGCACAAAAATTTAAACAATCAAGACTGGAATGTGTGACAGAAATGAGACTATTGACATAGATAAGAGCATATATGTTAATGTCTCAGCTCATAAAGGCGACATTAATGTTTATTCATAAATAGTTTAAAGGTAAAATTTCAAAGCGACAAAAGCAATTCTCACCTACTTAGAAACTTTTCATCATAGAAAAATATTAAGAAGCAAAGCTTTACAGGACATGAAGAGATTCAGCTCAGAAACATTGAAGAAACTCAGGATCCACTCGCAGACTATTCTGCACTCTGGACCCCTTAGAAGTTATTAGATCAATAATCAAGTTATTTTTTAAATTTTTTTAGGGGAATAATCATGTTAAATCTTACTGAGCAATCTTCAAAGTGAGGCAGTTAGCTTCTTTTCCATTATTTTTTTTTTTTTTTACAGCAGATAATGACAAATCAGTAATAATGAGTTTAAAAGATATTCGTTGAATAATTTGTAGCAGTGACAAAGTGCATACTGCATTAGGTTCCACTCTGAACCAACAAGGTAAAAATGACCCATGAACATTTTTACAGAAAMATAAAAGAAAGGGATATTGTTGTCTATAGATAGGCAGCTTTTATAAAAACCAGACCTGTGATTCTCTGTCAATGGAAGATACAACACTTGATCCATCAACACAAGAGGCATTCATGATAGTAGAATGGCCATTTGACAGCAGCTTCTGTGAGCTTCTCTTACAATTGACTGGTGTAAGCTTCCCATCACTTTCATCAGCTACGAAGTCATTATTGTTCAGCCCATAAACTTCTTGCTGTTCGGTTACACCATCCAGGCCACTTGTACCGCAGTACGGAAAGTGGAAGCTTGGCTTTGCTGCATCATTAGATCCTTCAATTGCATGAGAAGATGAAAACCAACCCAATTCTTCATTATTGTCAATATCTAGACCAAAAGTAGAATCACAATTTCTGCACGGTAGAAAAAAATTATACAGTAAGAGAATAATCACTTATCCAGTCATGAAAAAAAAAACACAAAAGCATCCTGTCATAAGACAGTATCATAAGAGCGATGGGGAAGACATAAGAGAGTAACTAACTACCTAAACATCCTGTCAACATCCTCAAAATTTTCAATATCAGACCACCCATAGTACAAGAGATCGTTGCTCTCTTTATCATTAATATTATTGCCAAAAAAGCCAAGATCACTTTCTGCATGAGTTGCATTATTCAGCTCATATTGGTACAAGTTATTGTCGACAGAAGCGGTTTGATCTTCAATAATGGGATCRTTAGCACATAATCCATCACCAGTAGGATCCACATTACTAGTTTTCATACAGTGGTCAAAGGTCCTTTCTCCATTGGATGTGGAACATGAATTTTTTCCATTACAATCCCCATCAAGTGCAGCAGAAAACCCTCCACTAGTTGAGCAAGTCTGTGGACTGCGACCCATCATTTTTTCCCTTTCTCCGTTCAAGAAAATAAAGTTTGCTCCCTCCTGCATTTTAATAACATCGTCCGAAGTGCTTCTGTTGTCAGCATTACTTACAGCACATTTTTGCTCAAGTCGGGGTCTCTTAATACTATCACTCTCAACAGCAGATTCAATTTTTTTGCCTCCAGGATGAGGCACTATATGGTCATCATTGTCATCAAGCTCCCACAAAATATCTTCCAGCTGCAACATTTAATGAAAATGAATCCATCAGTTTTCTAGCTAAATGACAATGAAACAACAAATAATGTCAATGCTTGCTAAAAATTTTAAGATTGACAACAGGATGGAAACTTCACAAACAGAAACTTAAAAGGAAGAATCAGAGGAGAGAACAGGGAACTCCATGTTTGTGAACTAAGCAACAGATCAGACTACTTGCTATTCACAATATGAAGCATAAGGAGCATCCAGATCAGACACCTTATTATTACTTAACCAAGATATCCTCTTATTGGGATTCTAGAAGGCAACACAATTCTTTCGACATATTATATTGCAATCAGGTGTTTTGCCGGCACCAACTAATTATTAAGATGTACRAGCAATGTATGGCTGTGTGCCCCAACTTGGTAGCAATTAGGTAGGCATAAAACTGATGCAATCATGCAAACATCACTCTGACGACAGATGGACAAGAGAATTGAATCCTATGCACATCTTATCAAATGGGGAGAATACAAGTCATCCACTGCTATTACAGTCCTATTAACGAAGCATGTAGAGACAGAGCAGATGAAATTTCTTTAGTGTCATCTATATATTACATCATATTTGAGCAGAAARTCAGAAACTAGATYTTTAACCTCTGAATCATCAAAGGAAGCTCACAATCAATAGATAAATAGCACCGAGGTGTCAATTGGCATGAAACTTTATGTCCCTCTTCTTATTTTCGATTTCCCTCCTTATTAAACCCAATTTCCCCAGATAAACTACTCTTCTATTCTACAAATTCCCTCCCAATTTTTCCCCCTTTTTTTTTTATTTGAATTAGGCACAAATTGAACTAAGCAATCAAATCTACTAGGTAATTAGGCACTCTATCAAATTGGTCGGAATTATGTTAATTATTGACTGAATTAGGTTAATTTTTGGCAAGATGACAAGGATTTTGGGTAGTGATTCACAAAAAAAAATACAACAAAGTGGGTAGTTATTTAAGAAAAGAATCCAATCTATAAACATATATTAAAAGGAGTGTCACACAATGTTGATGCGTCACGTGGACTCTCACACAATGTAGACGTGCCATGTGAACTTTTTCTAATATGCCATGTGTCCGTGTATATATTTAACTAAAAAGATTGAACCTACGACCTTTAAGATGAAAGGTTACGTTTTAACCACTAATCCACAACAATTTCATTAGTTATTATATCAAATAAATTATAATTAAGTCTCATGGTCATATTTAACTAATTTAAAGGTGGTGTATTATCTTTTTTCTAATATTTTTAATTACAACTATGAGTATTRTTTTCATGCTAAAAACTTTGATCTATTGTATTTTAAGTTTACCTACCAAATCTCAAAAAATAAGCAATTTTATATATAACATAYCATTGTTTATATTTGTTGGTCTGGACGAAAACCCGAGGCATCGCTATGGCCAAAACACTAGTTAGTTGTTTTAAAAAAGTGGAAATTCTTGGGTAGTTGTAGGCAATTTTTCCTAAAAATTACAAAAACCAATTTATACTATTATTAAAACACAAAGGGGTGTTTTGCCATCCCACCAAGTGTCACCTCCTTTAGCAATGACTTGGCATTCCACATGTCGCCTCCTCTTGTAGTCTCACTCTCATTCGCATTAAAAAATAGTATATATCCAAGACTTGAACACGCTATCTCTCAACAATAATTAGTAACCTAACCACCTCTACATGACTTTATTGTTCATTTTATTGTATCATTCTAGAATATCATGCAACTATTATATCAATAATCACACATCGTAATTCATAGACATTACATGAGTACTTTTATTCGACATTACACCTTTATATTAGAAACTTATTCGTAGACAAAATGTGATTCTATGTATTACTAATTTACTAGGGAAAATTATCCGGGGGGCAAAAACTAGTGTATGATTTAAAAGAAAATGTTTCAAGGCCATATGGCCCATATCTACACAAAGTGTACATGAATAACTATGAGCCATTACAGAACCAAGAACATTGTTCAAAAAGATTTAGTGGACACTAAGACAATAACCATAGAATTACATCAATAAGGTGAGATGAACCCTGTAATTAGTCACATTAAGCTTTGCCTACTAATTAGCTAGTCAAGGACACACACACACACACACACACACTCACACACACACACTCACACACACACACACACACACACACACACACACACACACACACACACACACACACACACACACACACACACCCAAAAAAAAAAAAAAAACCCACCAAATTCAAAATCACACATCTTCACTAAAAGTTTATGAGTAAGCAGGAGCCATTCTTTTTAAAAGTTGATTGAAGATACAAGCAGCACTTTTCAGTTTTCCTAATGGTGATAAAATAGAATCATTTAACATAGTAAATAATTATGCACGCGGTTCAGGCAGATTATTCATGATTATGTAGTACGAAAGAAATCTCTTCATGATTACCAATTTACCATAGGTAATTTCCCACTTTATTTTAAGAGTATCAAAGACATAAAAGTGGGGCTAAATATGGAAAATGGCATACGATACAAAGTAAGAGAGGTTTTCTCAAATTTTTATTTATATATACCCGTAGGAGTACAGCCAGGTATAAAAATCTAGTTACTAATATTACCATAGTACTAGTACTATGTGATTTGTGAACATTCTCTTTGTATCTATTGGGGAGGGGAGGAATCCTATTCGACATTCTCCAGTCTCCTCACTATCATGGTATCAAGAGCCACACAATTCTAAACTGGAAATCATCAATTCTCACCAGTCACCACRGCTCCCTCAGATTGCAAAATCTTCTCATAACTGAGCCTCTGATCTTGGTCAGACAAGTCTCCAGCACCTTAGGCCACAAGTGTGTCTCCAACTCTCCATTATGAAAACTAGGTTGTTGGTCATCTCAATATAGTATTCATTTCAATCCCTGCATGGCTGCACCACACCAGTGTGTCCTGTTGTTGCAACATATCTTCTCACCCTGATGGCTTTGCTTATAGACGTTGTAGACTTGTAGACCTAGTGTAATGAGCGCCTTGCAATCTCTTCAAGACATTAGCATCCACTGTCCAGACGATGCTTCCGCACATCAAGCTGCACACTACGGGAAATTCCATATGTTTATTTCAGCAAGATTCCTCTTACTCCGTATTTGCAATGAAGTGKAAACAGCATTCCAGTTTTACACATCTGCCCCCAACCTCACACAATATAACCTCTCTAGTCTCTAGCATCTCGTATTTCAGATCCATGTGATCAGTTGAATACACCTTAATCAAAATCCACTTTCAAAGGGATATTAGATCCATTGTCTCCACAAATGCATAATTGACAGCTTTCCTCCTTTCAGTTGCCCTAATATCTCTTATWAWAATGCATAGCATGTTGTATGATCCAGATGTTAGATGATCCAGCTGAATGATCCTTAACTTACCGATGCATCCCTCATTCCATTTGGGTCAAAGCTCTTCATATGTTAGCACATCACCTCAATATATCACTTTAAAACACTGCTTCCATCAGATACTCTTTACCAATGCATACCACCCCTATTCCCACTCACCATCCTCCTACATGTGCTAGAACTCTACGACATGTCTAACAAGTAAGATTCTATGACATTTYTACCCAGTATGCCGCATTTCCCTCCATGTCACATTTAGGGGGGGAAAGACTTCACCTTTTTCACCATCATACGACCTCCTCCTCCTCCTATGAGTTTTCAACCTCCAATTAACCTTGTTTCTGGTTTTATGTTATGCCGAAGTAGTAATATTATACTTATTCCTTAGAAATAAGACTTATTTTGAAATTATTAGCTTATTAGACATTTAATTCCTCAAATTTATTTCGTTGACGAAACTCTAYCATATAACCTAAACTGTAGCTTAATAGCAAAACCATATCGAACAACAAATATACTTACACCGTTTGTTTAAAACCAGTTTTGAGACCATTAACATTAAGTCTAGTTGGCAACCATATTTTGAATTGGCTGGGTACTAGACAAAACGAGAAGCGCTAGAAACTTTCAAATTCAATGGTGGAACAACAAATGAGCAGCTGCTATTCAACTTTCAAACGATAAACCAAGAAAACATTGCTACTCAATGAACCATAAGCTGTCAAACCATTGTTAAGTCTTTAACAAAAGAACAAAAACCATCTTAAAATGGCCAGTGTGATTGACTGGAACCCATTACAAGCAGAGTTTTATTGTTAAAACCATGAATGTACAGGTATGAAAGAATTATACAGCACAATTTAAAGACGATCGATACTCGTAAAGTCGAAATCTGACATCCCTCGGATAAATATTTATCCAGTTTGCAGCACATTATAGCCAAATCAAACATGTTACAAACTTACAAAGTTTTTTTCTGCAAAATTAGGCAAAGAGAAGATATTCAGCTTAGTAATAACCATCAAATAATCAATTCCTCAAGCAATTATCACCTCAAAACAGACACAAAATGCAAAAAAACGCACATTTGTTGCTTTTCAGCTACTTTCCAATCAACTTACAAGTTACATAAACTAAAACACAAGATGTTTTCAAAGGAAATTAGATTACAAACTCCTCAAAAACTTAGAAAAAAAGGAACAACTGAATTTCTAGATTMAAAAACATTTTCTCACTTCTATCATCAACTCAACCAAAGAAAATACTTTTAAGAAGCAAATCAAATACTTTTCAACAACAACAAAACTCAAATCTGACTTTACAATTCAACAAACAAGTTTCAGATTCAAAAAAAACCAAAAAACACAAATATAATCCAGATTTCACAGAAAATTAATCACCAGAATCAACAACAACAACAAAAATCAACAATTAATTCAACAAAAAATAAGTAAAAAATTCCACTAACCTTACCTTAAATACTGCCTCACAAAACTGAAGAATTAAATTCACTTCTTCAGAAAAACAACCTAATTCAGATCAACCAAAAAAAATTATTATTTAATTCTTTTTCGCTTCTAGGAAGTTCGAGATACTACCACCAAGAAGAATACAGAAGAAAGTAGTAGCATTAGCAATGAAAGAAAGAAGAAAAGAAGAGAAGTGAAGAATTAATTTGCTATTATTATTTTATTTTTTTGTTAAAACTTAAAACAAAAAAATTGTTTTTATTTTTAACAAATGGTAAAATAAAGGACGATTAATATAAACACGACACGTGGCAGACGTAATCAAAAGAACGATTTACGATTAAAGAGAGTTAACGGGGATCAAAATTCGTGGCAGAGAGGAGAGCGAAGAGATACGATCAGTTTCAGCCCTCTGATTGGTCCATTTGTTTTGATGCTCTCTGCGACCGACACGTGTCATGCCCGTGTTAGTGGCACGTGACACCCTTGTTGACGTATGTTCGCTGCTGATTTTTTTTATTGGGTTTTTTTTTAATCCACAACAAGTGGTTGAGAGTGGGGCCCGATTTAATATTATTTTATGATTTTTTTTATATTGCAGCCGACCTCTTTGCTTAATTAATTGTTAGAATTTGGGCACATCAATTAATGGGAGCCTGTAGTTTTTTACCACTTGGACCGTGACCGGAAATGTGGGGCCCACTTGCGCCCCCTGTTATTAGAATGTCTAAATGCGACTTGTTCCGTGCTTAATTTTTCACCACCAACGTGTCGYGTCACGACTTTATATAATGTAACGCATCGTTTCGCATGTTCAATTGATGGTTTGTTAAATCGTTATTATGAGCTTAATATATTATAGGATCGTTGGTAAATTTATTTATGAGTATCGCATCATCTAATGTGATGTGTGTTGTATCAGTTTTAAGAAAAGTTTACAGTATGATTAGTGAGAATAATTGCATATGAGTGTTTGATTGATGATTTGATGAGAGAATGATAATGAAAGTTTTGATTACTTATTGAAAGTCAAAACTAGTACTACTACAAAATTGATTGAACTAAGTTTAGAATTGTAAAAAGGATCTTGATATGCCTATAACTCTATAAGGTATCAATCGTCTTTTTATTAAGGACAGTAGACAACGACTCTAACATCAATTTTAAACAATGAATTAATTAACATAAAATATATGAGTTGCGACAAAATGTATGGAAAAAACCATAGAATATTTTGTTACACGATATATAAGCAATCTATTGTCAATTACTTCACACAAGACAAATTGATTTTTAGAATGAACACAAAAATGGACCTATCGCAATAATTATGTGGTAAAAAAATTCTACA
>SNQN01004065.1:0-15408 GCA_008642245.1 Bassia scoparia
ATTATTTTTGAGTGTATGTATTAGGCTCTGATAGGAAATTGTAATTGTCTCACTGGTTGAAACTGCAGGACACTTATTGTGGAAATCGTTGGTTTGGGAACCAGCTGAGTACAGGATACCTGTTTCCCAGACAAGTTAAACTTATATGTGTATCATGTTGAAACTCTTGTTCTTGACTACTGGAAACAGCTGATAAACAGAAAAGTTTCATATACTGGTGCGAACAGTTAGGAGTTGTTTCCTTGACCTGTTATACTGAAAAACAGTCAATATCCTTTTATTGGCATCTTAACCATGTTACATGTGCAGTAATTAGGTGATTCCAAGCCTTGAAGTGTGAAAAGGCTTTCGAATCATACGAAGAGAGGTTGTGCTCATAACTTGAAGTATCAAAGGAAGATCAAGGACTTGAGATACATGAAGAATAGAGAAAATGTTCTCAATGTTAATCTAGGAAATTTTCATGTATATTAGCTTAGTAGTATGACTTTATGCTTCGGTTAAATGCTTATATGTGTTTTGAGTTATGGTATGATTCCGTGTACAGATTGGAACAGAATTCATAACAGTACTCATGTTAGGAACAGGCTAGGGAACCAGCTGTGTCCCTGAGTGGAATATGGCTGGGTTTGAAAAAGAATTTTTTCAAAAATCTTTTGTAAAAGATTTATTATGAAAACATGTTATGCAGCTGGAATATAGATGAGAATATATTTGTTACTAGTAGACAACTAAATGTGTCTCCGCCAAATGAGTAACCGATGTGAAACATTCACGTTCGTGATCGTTTTGTTTTCTGAGTTCCAACAGTATTTTTAGATTATTTTTCTGATTTTCTATAATTTTCTATGAATTTTACAATATTTACAAAAATCAAAAATACGCGCGCGAGAAACATAGAAAAATCAGAAAATCTTTAGAAATACCCAAAAAATATATTAGTTGAATTGAGACCGAATAGTTATTAATCAAGTTAGAAAGCAAGCGAATGAGGTTTTTGGGTGAGTAAACCTCGGAGTTACTTGATTTTCGCTCGTCTTGATTTGATTTTAAATTAAGAGATTAGAACCGTATTTTAGTGTTTTTAGTGGTGAGAGAGTAGGTGAGAGAGCAAGAGAGTATGCGAAGCCTCAGCAACGTATGTGTGTCCCCGGAAATGAGGCGTAAGAGGGTATTTATGGGCCAAAAACCAAAAAGAGCGTATATACGCTCAGAGGAGCGTATTACACTCAGGCTGGCGCGTATTATACGCTTGAAGATTCTGAATATTCTTTGATCTTTGAGCATATAAAGATTCAAGAGCCGTATATACGTCAATGGAGCGTATATACGCTCACGATTCTCAATATTTTTCTCACGTATTCTCGGGAGATTTCCGATTCTCATTTGGGATTTTGCATGAACCTAGTAGACCACTTCTTTGCAAGAAATTGGTTCTAGAGGGTTCTGAACATTCCAATAAATGTAGAAGCTACTCGTTATCCGCTTCTTGTAAAATGTAGGAGTCTCTCACTTTTTTTTAACTGTTGTTCAATAGTTTCATCTTTGTTATTAACGTTCTTGTCATTAACTAACGCTTCCTTGCATTTTGTATAGCAGCTTTAACGAGGCGCTTTCTCATCCAAACTACATGGTGTTGATTTGTTTCGGATGCGATCAAGGCGCTTCATTATATTTATTATTTCTAACAATTTGTTTGTTTTGCAGCGACAAGGTAGGATGATGTAATTTGTATATGCATATGTGCATATATGTTTTGTATTGCATTTCATTTGCCTCTTTAAATAAAGACCGGAATTATGTGAATCACTTTAAAAATCAGATTAATCATGGACAATCGGCTTTTAGGCACCTTTTTAATTTGACTAATACAAGTGATTCACATTCTAGGCAGGTAGTTGTTTGTGCATATGAATCCCACTGTCTGTAGACTTTAGGGCTGTGGTAATACGGTTTGATATGTAAGTTGTGTGCATGCCAATAATCGGTGTTAATGGAATTAAAATGAACCGATAGAGCCAGCTACATGCGGTGTCGGATTGGCGTCATAAGATTTCAATCTGTACCAGTCCGAACCACAAACGGTTACTGGATCAGAACGTGGGGCCCATTGTTTTGGCCAACGTTTTCCGGGCGTTCCGTGATTAACCTTTATAGGCCACGGTGGGATCCTTTCTCGAAGGACAACACTCCCCCAACGCACCACGTGCGGTGTCTGTGGCTCAAGCATACACAACACATCGATTAGCCCAACCAAGCCCTCGCGGGGTTTCGGCATCACGGTCTAACAATTTGGCGACTTAACTGGGATAATCACCGTTAGGTGAAGTGGAGCAGACTGAAGATTATCGTATTCCATCACACGATTTATTGGATTTTTGCATTTTGCAATGTGACGCTCCTGCATAGGGTCACGCCTTAGGCTCCTGTGGTCTCAATATGGGCATGTTCTATGCTCGAGACCTGCTTAAGTTGGGGGGATATACCTTGGTTGCATGTGGTTAATGGATCGCATGGCTAAGGCAAGTCCTATCCCACCATTGCCGTGTGTGACGTGTTCAACGGGATGCGTGAACATAAGGTATCGGCCATTACACGCTTACCATGAAAGTGTGAAATTGGACCCAACTCACTCCGGGCGTCGGTACCTTTTTTTGACTGCCATGTTGACTCTTCATCATGTGTCCTGTATTATGTGCATTATAATGGGCCTAGCCATTGATAGTTTCTTTTTGGACCATTAAACATGTTCATAATCACATTCATGTAGTCCATGGTCACTTTTAGCTCACTATCATCGCCTTTTCATAGGCCCCATAGTGCTTTAGTTGACCTCTTACTTAGTTTTGTGACCATAACAGGGTTTCACTAGGATTTTGTCCTTCAAACTTTTCCCGACCTTAGTCCACACAAGGACTTGACCCTAGGAGTAGGCATAGACTCTGACCTTATCTTGACCCTTAACCACTAGGGTAGGATCAGACTTTGAACTAAGACTTGCTTTGAACCGTCCCTCACATAGGATTGACCTTTGGGCCAAACTTTAGACTCGACCCCTTGCAACATCTAGGATGACCCTAACCAATTAGGAACATGTGCATATCATACATTCCATGAACAATCGGTGCCTTTCCGAAAAAAAAGCAAAAAAATTCAAAAAAAACAAAGGGCACCTTGCATTCATGCTTTCATATCTTGGAAGATGACCATGGGAATTAGGATCATGCATTTTCACCTGATCATATGTCAATAATGGACACAGGGTTCACTAGGTATTTCTTTTGAAATAAGGGTGAAGTCGTCCATAGCCCTTGCTCGAACCGAAGAAGTCTTTGAGCCCTAAGCCCAATCCAAACCTAACCTTTCCTCAACTATACCTTAACACCACAAACATTGGCCTCGAACAAGAAAAGATCAAAAGCTTTGCCGAGCAAGCTAGAGCTTGAGCTAAGATCAAGGATTGACCTCCGAGCACTCCTTGGACAAGCTTGTTGAAAAGGCGATCCAAAAAGCTATCGACCCACCTTTACCAAAGCACAACCTTCTTTAACCCTAACCTCTCAACCAAACTGCCAAAGGATTTCTCCAGTCGAATCATACCCAAGTTTCAACCCACCGATGACCCTCGTTCCATATCAAGGATTTAAGACCCCATGGCACTTAAGGGATTGCTTCCACTTTTTTCCAATGGTCTTTCCCTTCTATGGACCAATATGGTCAGAAGTGGTTCTTTTCACTTTCCTGAGAAAGAAATAGCTATTGGGAAGACATCATCCACCATTCTGCCAAGATAAGGGTAACATTCAGACCCAAACATCTTCGAGCTCTCTGAAAATCCTTAAGCAAGGGAGAAACAAGGGTTCACTACCTATCTATCTAGATAGAGAAGGGAGTTGCTGCCGCCCTAGTTCCGCTCCTACGAAGAAGAGATGGTCAAGACCTTCATTTCTGGCCTCCAGCCAGAATATAAAAGATCTATCTCAAAGTATCGAGCCGCTTACCACAATTCGCAAAGGTCTACGACATTGGCGTGGACATAGAGGATGATCTCTTCTTCGATTTGCATGAAGTTTCGGTAGGATCTTGCTTTAGGTCGGAGTCGGAGAGCCCTTCCTAGACTGTGTATCATTTCTTTTTCATCCATTCGGGTCTATGTCATTAAGTTTAGTTACACATTAACTATGTGTAATAAATTCTTTTGATGTTAATAAAGTTTTCATTTTTCTTCATTCCTCTTTAGCCGTCCATATAGTTTGTGCTTTCTACTTTAATGGATCAGAAATTAATATCGACCTCACAATTCATGGACATTGCAAGAGAGGCCTTCTTCATAGCCAAAAAAATAACTTTCCCTCCATTCCCTTCATCACATCAATTCACAAATCCTCTTGCAACACGCTTTGAGCCATAAACAATATAATTCAGACTATTTTCTTTCAATTCCCACACATACTGCTTGAACCTTTGGATCAACGGTCGTAGGAAAAGACATGTGCAAAAGAAAAAAAGAGAAGAAAAAATGGGCTAAAAGGAAAAAAGCAAAAGTTTCACATGCCATTATACAAAAGTCTACCAAATATGCAAATCAACAATGTAAAATCCAATGGCAAATCCATAAGCTCAAGCCCAGATCAATAAAAGCAAGAGTCTAAAAAAGCACTATGTGCACCGTGGGTTCAACTTTCATGCATCACGAGCCTTTTTCAACCCTCAAACCACACCTACAATTAAACCGCAAAAGCCTCTCACACGGGCATTGTCCAAATATCATCAAGAACTCAGACTTGTCTGATCCTAAGGATTACCGAGGAAGCCTCTTCTCGAGGTCCCGAGCCAATAACTAACTCAATAACGTTCAGCAGGTTACTCTCCAAGTTGGTTTGATTCTCTTAAGGAGAAGCACAAATTCCTAGTGTGCACCGAGCATAAGACTGAGCTTGAAACCTACATCATCTAGACAACCACAATCAACTTCCCATTTACTTACCCTTTGTCACAAATTTTAGCCTGTCTTTCTTGAACCTTGAAAGCCTATTCTTTCATACACCTTAAGGGGCTCTCCTCAAACTCTTCCTTAGGCTACTCTCATGTACAATCATCAGGACATCCTCACTCAAAGCATTGCATTGCAGCATCTTGCCTCCATGTTCTCTCTCATGGCAAACTTTAGGCTCAAGTCACCGATTTGGCAAATCAATTCACTCCCAATTACCTCATCCCTTACCATTACCACCCAAAAAGCTAAGCCTAACCCATGACTCCACAAAATTCACTAGCTTTACTTTACTCCATCACCATTGCCCATCCTCGATCAAACTGGAGGGCTCACCCACTGAACCAACCATCAACACCACAAATTAGAAGCCATTTCCTCACACCAAACCATGGGTTGGGGGTCACTGGCATTACAAGCATCGCCTTCGCATCGAATGGGGGGGGCTTGAGAGACGACCTTCACTCATACTCTAAAACATCTTACATTCATTCAATTTCCTTGATCATTTCATGCATTAGATCTAAGAATAGACTTGCATACACATAAGCCAAACTTCATAACATTTGGAGTCTACATACATGCATACATGCATATGCATCCTACACATTGAATTTTGCACATTGCACACTTTACACGAGGCTAGGCCATTACATGCAGTTTGCCTAACACGCCTAACGGCATTATCGCTATCGCGTTTATTTATACGCAACAGCCTCTTTACACACTCTGGTTTTGGAATTTTCTCTCCGCACCAGAAATTCACATGTGCAACACTTCGGGTTTTAGAATTTTCTCCGCACCGAAATTCCCATACACACATGCAAGTTCCTCACGTAAACGGCATTCATCGCTAGAAACGCGATTGTTGCTACACGCATTTTTTACTTATTTCTACCCCGAAAGGCCAGGTCCAGCCGTAGGGAAATTTCCGAAGGACACGACGCTTCCAACGGAACTTTAACAGTTAACTTCTTCCGAAAAGCCAAGGTCAGGCCGTTACCGGGAAGGCATACTTACATCATAACTCTCCCCGAAAAGCAAGGTCAGCCGTAGGGGAAATTTCTGAAGGAATGAGGCCTTCTAACGGAACTTTACATCTACTTCTTTCCGAAAAGCCAAGGTCAGCCGTAGGGAGGCATCTATATCATAACTCTCCCCCGAAAAGCAAGGTCCACAGTGGAAATTACAAAAGAGATCACGACCTTCACAAGAACTTACTTATTTTTCCGAAACCAAGGTCAGTCGTAGGAAGCATCTACCATCATCACTCTCCCCGAAAAAGCCAAGGTCCAGCGTTAGGGGATTTCGGAAGGAAAACGCGCTTCCATCAACGGAACTTCCATTACTTCTTCTCAAAAAGCCAAAAGGTCATCATCAGGGAAGAAATCTGATCATTAATTTTCCCGAAAAGCCGAAGGCCCGTAGGGAAAGCTACCTGAGGCAACGAGGCGGCTTTCCGAGGAATTCATCACGTTATACTTCCTGAAAGAACCAAGGTCAGCCGTAGGGGAAATCACTGAAGGGAATCAGCCATTTCCGACGAGTTGCATCACTTTTTTCCTGAAAGCCAAGGCCGAGCCGTAGGAAAACCGCCAGGTCAGGCGCTCCGGAGCGCATTAAAACCGCATGGGCTGCAGGGTAACAGGTAAAAACTAACTTGTTTTGCAGGTACGCGAAAATAAGGGTACTCAGGGGTCGCAGAACGCTTGAGTTGCTCTCCGTCCCAAAATCCGGAATAACTTTGACTTTCGTCTTACGAGACTTTCGCTTCCTTCAGGCTCAGCAAAGTGGGGGCTTCTGTAACACTAAATGTGTTCCCCGAACGATGAGTACAGATGATGAATACAATTACTTTCTGGATCGCATTATTTGTTTCTAAAAGACGCATTTGAACTCGTGAAAAGCTCTGAAAATGTGAAGTCAAAGCTCCATAACATTGCCAAGGTCAAAATAAGAGCCGCAAAAAGAGTATTTTCTTGAATTTTCTATTTGGTTTAGGATTTTCAAATATAATTATATCGGTGAATTCATGATTTCACTTTTCATGCATTCTTCTTGCTTTTTCTGAGTTCACCAGTATTATTAGATGATATTTTCCTGATTTTTTTAATTTTCTATGAGATTAAATATTACAAAAATCAAAATACGCTGGCGAAATACATAGAAAAATCAGAAATACTTTAGAAATACCCACAAAAAAATTACTTGGAATGTTCTAGAAAACCTCTTAGAACACCATAATTTCTGCAATAAGAAGTGTCTAGGTCAATCAAAATCCCAAAAGAATGAAAATCTCCGAGTAATACATGAGAAATAATTTGAGAATACGTGACTATATACGCTCCATTGAGCGTATAAACGCTTTTCTTGACGTATATGCTCAAGATCAAAAATATTACGAATCATTCAAGGTATATACGCCCCAGCTGGAGCGTAATATGCTCCTCTAGCGTATATACACTCAGTCGTGCCTAATACGCTCGTTTTTTGGTTTTTTGCGCCTATTAAAATTACCCTCCTTACGCCTTCATTTCCTGGGACACAGCATACGTTGCTAGGCTTCGCATACCTTCTTGCTTCTCCACTCATACTCTCTCACCACAAAAAAGACAAAATAGAGTTCCTATATACGTCTTATTAAATCAATCAACGAGCGAAATCAAGGTATAACTCGAGTTATCACCCAAAACCTCAATTTCGCTTCTTTCTAAACTTGATTAATAACTATTCGAGTCTCCAATTTCAACTAATAAATGTGAAACTCACTCGTTATTGCTTCTTGTAAATAGTAGGAGTTTCATTCACTTTTTTTTACTGTTTCAATTTTTCATCTTTGTTATTAACGTTTCTTTTTACTAACTCTTCTTTGCATTTTGTATAGCAAGCGTTTAAGAGGGCCTTCCTCATCAATACTAAAGTTTGTTGGATTTGTTTAGCGATCGATCAAAGGCGCTATCATATATTTTATTATTTTTCTAACAATTTGTTTGTTGTGCAGCGACAAGAAGGATGATGTATTTGTATAATGCATATTGTATATTTTTGTATGCATTTCGTTTGCTCTTTAAATAAAGATCGAAATTATGTGAATCACTTTAAAAATAGATTATCAGTGGACAACCGGCCTTTTAGCACCTTTTAACTTTGAACTAATATCAAGTGATACAATTCTTAGGCTAGGTAGTTGTTTGTGCATAATAAGAAACCCTGTTTGTTAGTAACTTTACGGAGCTAGTGCCAGCACAGGTTTTGACTATGTAGTTGTGTGCATCCAATAAATCGTTTTTAATGGAATTACAATGAGGACGAGTATAGAGGCCGCTACATCGGCGGATTGGTGTCAAAGATTCAATCCGTACATGTCCCCGAACCACAAACTGGTTATCTGATCAGAACTGGGCATTGTTTGGCACCAACGTTCGTGGCCGTCCGTGATAACCTTATAGGCACGAGTGGCGATCCCTTACTCGACACACTCCCCCAACGACTCACGTGTGGGTTCTGTGGCTCAAGCCATAAACAAGCATCGATGTAGGCCCAACTAAGCCCCCGCGAGGTTCGGCCGATCTACAGTTACCTTAATAACCTAGGAGTATCTATCTTGTTCGATTTTATCTTTATGATAAAACAAACAAGATAAATACTTTCCTTAAATCTTCATCTTGCCTTGCTCTGGCAAGTAGGAGATTTTAAGAAACTAGGGTAAGGTTAATCATGCTTATTATCATCTTATACTTCCTAATTCACACATCTCTCCACGGATTGAAAAGAAGAATCATTTTGAGAGAAACACAAGAGCAGTAAAGACCCCTACTTTGACGTACATACACAAGAGAATTAGTCGAGCTCTATAATTTTCTCTTATTAGCTTTTTTAGAGTAAATTTCAAAAAGACGAAGAAACTTTGATATTGTAAAGGCATTCAACAAAGGGGTTGGAAGCCAGGTGAGTGTTTGTGAGTAAAATACAGTTGGACTTAACGAGTGTCGAGTCGAGTGTGCACATTCAGAGTTGAGTGTGGGGTGTGCTGGTTCCCAGAGTAAGGAAACAGCAGGGTGAGTGTGTTCTTTGTTTTTCGGAGTAGATTAATAAAAGAACATAGGGTAGGAGGACGTAGCCCAGAGTTGGGTGAACCTCGTTAAACTTTGTGTGTCCTTTATTATTTTGTTTACATTCTGCTGCATACAGGAACCAGCCCAACTGGTTCCTCATACTTAATTCGAAAAGAAAGAAAAATAAGTAGGAGAACAGAATACTCAATTCACCCCCCCTCTTGAGTATCATAAAACCTTCAGGGTTATTTTGAGATTTTTTTGTGGTGGTGGTGGGGTTATGATTATGGGCGATGCATGTAGTGGTGGTTGGTGCCAAATGGTGGTGGTTTGGCTTGATAGTGGAGTGGTGYAGTGCGGTGCGGTGCGGTGGTATGGTGGAGAGAGAAAAAGATAAGGGAGGAGGGTGCGATTGGGTCGAGACTCGGTGGTGTTGGGTGTGTGGTTCTGTACGGGTGCAGATGGGGCGTTAGGGTTAGGTTGGGGTCTGTGGTAGGGTTGCGATTGTGTTGGTACTGGGTGGTTATTGGGGGGGGGGAGGAGGGGTGTTGGTTGGGTGAGTGAGGGTGGTGCGGCCGGGTTGGGCTTGATGTGGGTGTTGGTGTGGGAAAGTGAAAGTATGTGTTTGTGTGTGTGTGTGTGTGTGTGTGTGTGTGTGTGTGTGTGTGTGTGTGTGTGTATAGTGAGAACCACTCTTATACTGAGAACTATGAAAACTCTAATGTCAACCCTTTAAATCAACCTAAAATCATCACAACCATTCAATTTATTTTAAAACAAAATCTGATTTTAATTTCCCTTACCCCTCTCTCTCCTCCCTCACCCCGTTACCCGCTTCTCTTTCCTCCCTTACCACTGTCTCTCTCCACCACGCCACTGCTGCACCATTATCGCGCCTGCGATCACCTCACAGGACCACCACCACCACCTTCCACCCCCTCCCTCGATGCACTCTTTTCGTTACACCCGCACCACTGTTCCATCATCGTGGTGCCTCGTAGCTACTCCCACATTCGTGCGCCAAACCACCGCCTCCCAAACTTTCCCTTACCGCACTAAGCTTGATGCACTTAGCCTCCGACCCCCTCGCACGTCGCGTCAGATCTGGGTTCAATTTTAGGATTTGTTTAATTGAGTTTCGGTTTGATTGAGGGTTTGTGATTGAGGCAGAAGATGGTGTGGGTGTCGTGGTGAGTGAAGGTGAGGGTGTGGTTGGGTATGGTGTTCGATTAGGGCTTGATTAATGGAGGTTGAGGGTGGTTACGATTTGGGGTTGTTGCGGTTTAGAGTGGTTGTGAGGGCTGTGTTTGGATGGGCTCTGGTGTGGTGTGATGCAGGTGTAGTGGATACAGAGGTGGCCCAAGGCCACTGCGTGAGGGTGGAGGGTGCGGTGCGAGAGGTTGTGTGGGGCTTGGGCTGTTACGGTTGGGGGTGGTGGTGAGTGGGTGTTGGTGCATGGTGGTGACCCGTAGTGGTAATGTGGATGGGCTAGCAGGCTGGGCTCGATGGAAGGCAGGGTGTTGGTGGGCTAGGCTCGGTGGAAGGGGGTGTGGGTGGGCTGAGCTCAGTGAAGGGGAGTGGGTTTGGGCTGGGCCAATAAGAGGGAGTGCATTTGGGCTAACCTCAAAAAAGAGAGAAAAAGTTATAAAAGTGTAGAACATGATGAAGCACAAATTTGTAGAACATGAATTCTAAATATGTAGAACATAATAACTAAAATTGTAGAACATGAATTATAATTGTAGAACATAAATACTAAAATTGTTGAATATAAAGACTAAAATTGTAGAACATGAAGAGTCTAAAATTGTAAAACATGAAGGTTAAAAGTGTAGAATATGAAAGCAAAAAACTGTAGAACATGAACACTAAGAGCACTCACAGCAATGCACTAAATTTTGCTCAAAACAAAAAAATTGATCTAAAATGGTGAGCATTGAATTTGTAGTAGTGAGCTAAAATTTCTCTGTGTTGATCGCTCAAAGTAACGCTCTATGGCTGAGCAAAATGGAGAAACTACAGTAACACAGTAGGCCCCGCAGTAGAGCTGCAAAAGTTAATTTTTTTTGCTTTTCCCACTACCAAAACGACGTGTTTTGGTAAAGGGAAAGCTGAGCCCTTCACCAAAACGTCTCGTTTTGGTAAGGGGAAAAGCAAAAAAAAAAAGATACCGACATTTCCTTGCAGCAGAGACTGTCGGCCCAATTGGGGCGCGACACGTGGCTGGGGGAGTGTATCAACCAATCAGATTTTTTTGATTAATTGCAACGGCTAGTTTAGTATTTGTAATTTTTCGACCGTTTAAAAAATTCAAAAAAAAATCACCAACGGTCATAATTTTTCATCCTCTATAAATAGACACCCATTTTGCTATATTTCTACACACTTTGAAAATCAACAAAAATTTCTAAATCTTAATATTTTGCTCTTAATTGCCTCCAATTCCAAGGTAATTTTCCTCCTAAACTAATTTTATGTTTTCCGAAATATATCATAAAAATATTTATTTATTTTAGTATTATTAATTGTGTGATTTTTTTGTTTATTATTAATTTATTGTTGTTAATTATTTGTTAAAATTGGTTGTGTTTTAAATATTAATAACAACAAAAAATGAAAGTAGTATTTCATTTAAATTGTTTGTAATACTTTTGTTCAGAGAAATATTTTCAATTTGACGAATTGTATTGTTTATAGTTATTAGTAATTTTAGTTTAAGGTAAATGTTTTTTAGAGATTTTATGCTCAATTATTTACAGAAATATCCCAACATCCCAACTTCACAATAAGTCTTGATGATTTCAACGATGCATTCTGGAACATCCAAGGTTTTCAAGAATGCTTCAAGCTAAGCAATGATTATCGCAAAATCCTTCCCCCTATTATGCCTCCCAAAAAATTCTCCTCTATGTGTATCAAGGGAGTAACTCTCAACATGTAGGAGGATCTAGATGAAAATGTTCCGGAGACACCGCATATACCTCCACCAATTCCAGCAATCCCTGTTTCTGAAGATCGAACCCCAGCAAGGGCACCCGTAATTGGCCAGTGCGGAGGATACACCCTTATTGCGTTGTACTTGCAATACGGTGAAGATCTCTTTTGACAAATCCAAAAGAGGCGGTGGATCTATGGAGAAAGTGTCCGCTGCTTGATCAAGCGCCAACCGAGAGACCTCGTTCCTTCCACCAAGAGAGATGAAGAGTTTGGAATGTCATTGGAGAAGGATGGCAAGTGAATTAGTGCAATGGAGTGCGCGCAGCATACGACGGAGCCGGAAAATGCGATGGAAGTGTCTTAATGAAGTCGACCGTCTTCAAAAGCAAGTGTTTTATTTCTCGTTGTCTTCTAAACCAAACCACATAACTTCACTTGTTATCATGGTTGGGAAATGTCAAAAAAGACCCAAAGTTAAGGGACAAATTGAGATGGGCATTGTCCAAGAAGACAGAGCTGCATGTGCTGCGGATGATGCAAAGTTAGCGGGAGTGGGAGAGGTCAAGGACTGAAGTGATGTCAAGGCCAATTTGTTGCAGCTGGCTACTCGTCGGGGGGAATACCTAGCCCAGAGTGTTAAAAAATCTTAGGCGAGAGCGTAACAAGGGTAAATCAACAATTGATGAGAAGTCCGTTGGAGCAGATGAAGGACACAACCACCGCAAAATTGAATTGAGTCCTGAAAGAGAAGATAGTAGAACTTGAACTCCAAAAGGAATTGAAAAGCAGAAACAAGTGAAATGGAGGAAAGGCTGGGCAAAAACCGGATCGATTGGAAAAAAGAAGATGAAAGTGCAGTTGCTTCAAGCTTTACTATCAAAGGGTAGCCCTCTAACACCCGTGAAAGAAGCGTTACAAGATTACTATGCATGAACTTTACGGGTCTTTCGGCAATTAGTTTCCTGCCGCCGTGCAATTGTATTGTGTTGTGTGTTTTTAAGTTTCAATTCGGATCAAATGAGAAGCATCTTATCATAGCATGCCTACACTAGAACTCAATGTAAACAATAAAACCATGTTACAAGAAAATAAGTTCAACTCTTATTTTCTTTCCCTCGTGAATGCATAACTGTACTTAAGATCTTCCAATGTAATGAATCAAATGTCATTAGGTAACTTCACACTTGTAGCTGAATAACATTCCATGATAGTTCGTTGATCCTCCATGATATATATGATTTAAATCTTTGATTCATTAAGGCGAACGAGACATTTTAATTTCTCTATACTTATAAAAATAATACAAACATGTGTTATATACTAGCTTGTATTTRCCAGCCTTATATATTTGAGTTTCAATTTGCCTAATCATTAACTTATATGTCTTCTTCTGAAGGTCATATAAAGTAACTATTGATAACATTACTATTTGATGCCTAAGACCACTCACTATAGTGAGCAAAAAAAATGCTCACAACTCTCTCTCCTACTTTCTCTCTCCTTCAATCAAATTTTTTCTCAACTCTTATCATTTCCTTCACAACAATGATAAAAAAAATGCTCACAACACTCTCTCTCCTACTTTTTCCCATACCCCACCATATTCCACATATCTTTTATTTTTTTAACTCTTATATATTAAAGACAATGAAATTACATTGTATTTCTTAATTAAATTCGTAATTATTCGTAATAAAATAAAAAAATGCCTTCATTAATATAATGTTATTTAATTAATAAGTTTGGGAATTATTTATTTATTTTCCTTAATAAATATATGAATTTTATTACTATCAACTAAAATACAAGAAGAACATACACAAACATTATTTAAAACGTTTTGTAACCATACAATTACAATTAAAAAAAATACAACATAAACCCCCGTGAGCAATACTACTACGGAAATAAACACTGTACTTTACACTACGTGGTGACGGAAGTGTTGCCAAATGTGAGCAATCAAATCACGTTTAAGTGTCAAATGTTTTTCTTTGTCACGAACCCCAACTCTTCGATTGACGTAGGCATTAAAGTCGATGTTGCCCGGTCGTCCAACATTGAATTCGAACGGCTCATTTWGTGTACTACGACACTTGTGCCAGCTTCCGAGCTGTTTGCAGCCGAACGTTGTGGGCAATCCTCCTCGTAGTAACGACGTAAGACATCTGCTCTAATGTAATTGTGTCGTTCGTCCTCAACAATCATGTTGTGGAGAATTATACAAGCTTTCATTATGTCACACAAAATGTCTTCGTCGTACGCAAGTGATGGTTGTCRTATTATTGCAAATCGAGCCTGTAAAACTCCAAAAGCCCGTTCCACATCTTTTTGAGCAGCTGCTTGTTTATCTGCAAACAACYGGTCCTTCTGAACTTGAGGATGCGGTATACCTTGAATAAATGTAGCCCATTTCGGGTATATTCCGTCTGCTAAATAGTAGTCGTAGTCGTACGTGTGGCCATTCACTGTAAAGGTGGTAGGCGGTGCAACACCTTGTGGTACCTCATCGAACACGGTAGTTCTATAAAGGATGTTTAGATCGTTGCATGAGCYCGGCATTCCAAAGAAAGCATGCCAAATCCATAAATCTTGATCAGCAACCGCTTCTAAAATGAGTGTTGCATTGTGAGATCGACCTGCATATTTTGCTTTCCAAGCTACAGGGCAGTTCTTCCATTCCCAATGCATGCAATCTATGCTTCCGATCATGCCTGGAAAACCTCGACGTTCATTTTGGTAAAGGATTCAGTTTAAATCTTCAGCARTAGGCCTTCTCAAGTACTCATTTCAAAATTTGAAATGACCCCTTGACAAAAGCGAGTCAATGCCAACCTTGCGGTCGTTTCACCGATACGTAAGTATTCATCGACCGCATCTGCGGCCACACCATATGCTAACATTCTCATTGCAGCCGTGCACTTCTGCAACGGTGACAAACCTAGCTTCCTAGCAGCATTTTGACGTTGTTGAAACCATTCATCTCCGTCCACCACTTTATCCATAATTCGACAGAATAAAGACCTTTGCATCCGAAATCTACGRCGAAATTGTGTGTCGTTATAAACACAGTTGTCCGTAAAGTAATCATTGAATAATTGGACATGGCCTTACTCTCTATTTCTTTCTACTCTTCTTCTCGTGGCAATTTGATTTAATTTTCATTTTGCGTTTGTTGTTGCAAGTTGTTACATATGTAATTGGTTACTAATGCATCAAATTCTGAGTTCATATCTGAACTTGATGAACTAGAACTTGAGGAAGAGCTAACGTTAAATTTAAACATGTTTTGTTTTAMTTTTWAACAAAATTTGAAGGGTGTTGGGTATTAGTGTATGTATACTTGGTATCAAGTGTGCACATATATATATCCGGAAGAATACTTAATAATCCAATGCTACTTTATCATAAAATTATTGCTAC
>SNQN01004066.1:0-54989 GCA_008642245.1 Bassia scoparia
CACCAAATTTTATGAACACATTACCTACCTTAATATAGGCTTCATCTACAACTTGTAAATTCACTTTTAGCACCATTCCTCCATTTTGCACTTGCTCTTAATCTCTGGCAAAGATCCCAATACTTTGTTGTTCTCTACTGCATGCAAAGTATGTATGGCTCAATTGGCATAGCATCACTCAATATACCTTTTATCTTTATCGCACAACGCAACTAAGCTTTGTTGATGTGGGTAGTAACATCGCAATCTTCTAATGTCACGGGCAAATGCTAGTGTCTTGGGCGGCTTGTCAAACGATTTTAAGGGTTTTGAAAAGCTGACTTACATTGTTTATCACTCTAATTTGTCTCCTTTTTATCATATTGGTCATAGGCCTTGCAGTTTTTTGAAGAAGTCCTTTAACAAACTCTAATGGTATCAGTTGAACCCAGATACTAATAATCGGACAAAGTCACCTTCTTAGGCATGGGCCATCACTAATTCTAACCTTTGCAGGTTCCACGAAATAGGTTTCTAAGAATGTATGAACAAGACACAACTTTCTCCAATCACAGCTTACATTTGGAAAAATGGCAAACAATTATGATTAAAATGTTTTAGAAGTCCTCAAGTTGCAAAATGTTCCTCATTCTCGATATTTATCAAGATATATCAATAAAACAACCTACAAATTTGTCTAGGTACTCATGAATACTACATTCAATAATCCATAAAAATTGTGTTAACCCCACTTTATTACCTCGAATATTTGTTGGTTAAACAAATGCATGATCATAACCTCATAGTGCAAAACGAGTCTCAAAGTGAGTTTTTTGGGATTGTTTTTGTTAGACCTCAACTGGTACAACAAGAAAACGCCGCGGGCGACCGACATTAGAGACCGATTTTCGGTCGCTAAAAGGGTTTTAGAGGACCGATTTTGCGTCGCTACGTCGATCGCATTTTTTCGTCGCTAAAATTTTTAGCGACGATTTTCGGTCGTAAAAGGTTAGGCGATCTTGCGACCGATTTTTGGCAGAAAAAAATTTTAAAAAAATTGGAAATTGGATTTAGCGACCGAATTGGTCGGCTAAAATCGTCGCTAAAATTTAGCGACGAAATTCGGTCGATAATCCCAATTTCAATTTTTTTAGAGGAATTTGGATTTAGCGACCGAAATTCGGTCGCTAATCCAATTTCCTCTATTTTTTGAAGGGGAATATTGACTTTAGCGACCGAATTACGGTCGTATTGCAATTTCCTCTTATTTTTTTTATTTATCTTCGATGTTTTCTACTAAATTTTTTCCGTAATGTAATATAAAAACAAATAAAATTAATTACTGACAAAAACAAGAATAATTACTAAAAAATTTTATATTAGATATAAAACAGTAGTAGTAAAACGGATGATTAACGGAGTATATTTTCTAAAATTCTACTTTCTAAATTGTTCCTAAATAAACATAACGAACATAAATCCAAATTTAACTAATACTGTACGATGCTAGAAGCTCAGACCGTCTATGCGATGTCGGGGAAGTGTCTTGGAAAGGGAGGCGGATAGCCGAACTGCCTCATGAAGGTCCATCTGTCACAAAACAATTCTGATATATTTTTCTGCAAATTATAGGATAATTAGTTAAACAATTACAAATAAAGAAAATGAATTGATGCACATGCAAAATTTTGGCATTTTTTCGGCGCCTAACTTCTATAACGCACTACACAAGTTTTAAAGCTTATCATGTCTAAACATTCACTTAAGTTTTCTAAGTCTTGGTTAACAACTTTAGACAGACAAGTTCAATTTGGGGGGTGAGAGGGAAAAATAAAATAAATAGGCTTCATTCAGTCTTAAATTATTCATTAAGCTTTTAAGTCTTGGTTAACACGTCTAGAACGACAAGTAGATTTGGGTCATTTTTGGCATTTTTTGCCATATTTGGCCTAATTCTACAAACGAACCTATTAAGAGTTTTTTTGAAGCTCATTCGGAGTCTTAAATTATTCTTTAAGCTTTATCTAAGTCTGTGTTACACAGTCTAGACAGACAAGTAAATTTGGGTCATTTTGGCATTTTTTGGATTTTTGGCATTTTCGGGCCTATTTCTACAAACGCAACTATTACGAGTTTTTAGCTCATACAAGTCTTAAATTTTCCATTAAGTTTCTAAGTCTTGGTTACACACGTTAGACACGCAAGTAATTTTGGCCATTTTTGGCATTTTTTGCCATTTTTTGGCTAATTCTACAAACGCAACCTATTAGAGTTTTGAAGCTCATTCAAGTCTTAAATTATTCATTAATTAAGCTTTCTAAGTGTTGGTTACAACACCGTAGACGAACAAGTTCATTTGGGTATTTTTGGCCATTTTTTGGCATTTTTGGCCGGTTTTTCGGACCTAATTCTACAAACGAACCTATTACGCAGTTTTTAAAGCTCATACAGTTTAATTATTCTCTTAAGCTTTCTAAGTTCTTGGTTACACACGCTAGACACGACAAGTAAAATTTTGGCCATTTTTTGCATTTTTTGCCATTTTGGCTAATTCTACAAACGCAACTATTAGAGTTTTTGAAGCTCATTCAAGTCTTAAATTTTATTCATAAGCTTTTAAGTGTTGGTAACACGACCTAGTACGACAAGTTCAATTTGGGTCATTTTTTGCATTTTTTGGGCATTTTTGGCCTTTTTCGGACCTAACTTATACAAACGCAACCTATTACGAGTTTTTAAAGCTCATAAAGTTTAATTATTCACTTAAGCTTTCTAAGTCTTGGTTATACAGTTAGACACGACAAGTAAAATTTTTGTCTGGATTTTTGGCATTTTTTGCCTTTTTGGCCTAACTTCTACAACGCACTATTAGAGTTTTTGAAGCTCTTTCAATCTTAAATTATTCACTTAAGTTTCTAAGTGTTGGTTACACGTCTAGAACGACAAGTTAATTTGGGTCATTTTTGGCCATTTTTTTGGCATTTTTGGGCCTTTTTCGGACCTAACTTCTACAACCGCAACCTATTACGAGTTTTTTAAAGCTATTCATGTCTTAAATTATTCACTTAAGCTTTCTAAGTGTTGGTTACACACGTCTAGAACGAAAGTATTTGGGGTGGAAAGGGGCATTTTGGCCATTTTGGGGTTTTCGAGCCTAATTTTACAAACGCAACTATTGTAGTTTTTAAAGGTACACTATATATAACAGCAATCAAATGCAATCATATACAAAAAAAATCCATTGTACTCATCGGCTTATAGCGGAATTCGCCCTAAATTAAAGCAATCCTAATTCGTACTCATCGCTTATAAGCCGGAATTCGCCTAATATGTAAATACATAAGTAAAAATGAGAAAGCGTTACCATGATTTTTTTGCTTGGTGCTACCGTTGCGGTTCTTCCCGGGAACTTTTGAAGTGAGTGTCCAGGAATAGTTCTGAGCGTTGGCTTCTTTTTCTTTTTCTTCTCCTTTAAAAACAACAAATTGTTAATATGTTTGGTGATCATAAAATTGAAACGAATGAGTTTTACAATAATTAATGAAAGTGTAACTTACCACTGTTTAGCTCGATGGATAGTTGAGACGGACCTGACAGTGGATGGAGGGGCGGGGCACTAGCGTTGCGATCTCTGTTTGCCTTGGCCTGGGCCGACTTCTTCTTAACCTTTGGATCTTGACCTTGTCCAAAAAGAAAAGACAAAAGACAATGAAATATGTTAACATAGAAGATTATATTAGAAAAAACAACTATTTTTGGCCATTTGTTTGGGATTTTCGAGCCTAATTTATACAAACGACCATTGTAGTTTTTAAAGCTCCATCATGTCTTAAATTTTCACTTAGGTTTCTAAGTGTTGATTACCAGTTAGACACGAAAGTTAATTTGGGGGCGTGAAAGGGCATTTTGGCATTTTGGGTTTTTCGAGCTAAATTCTACAAAGCAACATTGCTAGTTTTATAAAGCTTATATGTCTTAAATTATTCATTAGGCCTTTTAAGTGTGGTTACACGTCTAGACACGACAAGTTAATTTGGGGCGTGAAGGGGACATTTTTTTAATCTGTTTGAGTAACTTAGTATTTGGTTAACATAATTAAGCATAATTAACAAGACATTATAATCAGAATAGACTACTCTAGTAATCGCAAGTTTGCAACTATGTAGGAAAGCAATTAAACAAGGTTGTTTGGAGATTAAAATGATAATGACTAATCCAAAAAGGAAATGATTATATTAAACATTTTCGACATACATTTTTGTTATATTATATTAAACAATACGCCATTAAACAAATTAATTAATAAATTAAATTACATGTATTTTCTTTTAGGCTTTAATTATAAGTTGATTATTGAAATAATGGGAAAGAATTAACATACAGCTCAGATTCAGTTAACAATACAAAACTCTAAACTCAATCAATGAATTAAAGTGAGAACAAATTAACTTAATTCAAGGTTAATAATTATTTAGGAGAGTGAATACCAAAAATAGATTTTCGAGTAATTCGAGCTGACAATTAAGCAAATTCTGATTTTTTAAACACAAAAACATTAGATTAAAACCTAAATTAAGTGAAAATAATAAAAAAATAAAAAAAAATCTTAACAAGTAAGTACAGAGTTGCCCAAAAAACCTAGAAAAATTGGGCTCTAATTGAAACCCTTAACAGAAGGGAGTGGGATAGCGGCGCAGGGTGGTTGAGGGTGGCGCGGCGTAGAGGAGTGGCGTTGAGAGGCGCGCAGAAGATCGTAGAAAAGGGAGCAAGAAAGACGCGCAGACAGAAAAAGAGGAGCAGATAAGAAGAAGAGGACAAACAAAGGGATCTGGGGCGACGACGCGATGAGGCGGCGAACTGGGGTGGCGCGAGGCGAGCAGGAGGGAGGAGTTCGAAGAGAGTGAGGGAGGGTGTGGGCTTGAGGGAGTTTCGAAGAAATGGAGTGAATGAGGGAGTTCGAAGAGAGAGAGAGAGAGATTGGATTGTACGTGATTGAGGCTGATAGTGGGGAAATAAAAAATTATGCGACGATGATCGGTGCTCGTATTTAGCAGACCATGAATACTTTAGTTTTTTGCAAATCGGGTCGCTAATAGAGCGCCGTAATCGTCGGTCGTATTATTGTTTTTTTCCCAAAGGAGTGTTAACCGATTTCCCTAGCTCAAAAATTTCGAATTAGCGACCGATACAGGGCGGTCGCTAATACAATTAGCGATGTTTGCAAATCGGTCGATAATAGCGACGCGATTTTGTCGGTCGTATTTCTAGCGACGCGTTTGTCAGTCGTAACGACGCTATTTTAGCGCCAGTTTAATAGTCAGGTGCTAAAAGCGGTCGGCGCACCACGACGATATTTCTAGTAGCGGCGCGGGGTGCAATATCTTGACCTCAGATCAGACCTAAAATATCAGCTTGTACTGGTCATACAAGTATCTATTCTCAATAAATATACTCGATCCTCTACGTGAATAGATTTTTGCCAGTATGTCATTAAAGTCGAAAATCTTTCATCGCTCTTTTCTAAATTAAAGGTGGTGTTCTCCAAGGTGAGTACAGTCATTTGATTCTTAACTAAAATGTCTGTAATTGATATCATTAACTCCTTAATCTGCTTGGTGTCAGTATAGGGTGTTGTTGAAGGCAGTGGAGTCCGAAAATAATTATGGTGAACTCGATTTTTCTAGTTAAGCATCCGAAAACTTCGCTGGAAAGAAAACATTTATGAACTCATTCACCACGTTAATGTCCTCCTTATCTCTGATTGTGCTGAAGTTATGGAGTGTATACAAGACATTAGGGTTGCTGATCATAAATGCATCAAYGTCATTATTGATTACAGGGTGCTCATCGAACAACTTAAGGGAATGTAGACTCTTTTCAGACGAAGGAGGGAAAACATGGTAGTTGGTTTGATTGCAAAGATGGGGAAGCAATGTTGCGGCTTAAATGATCCAGTTGGGTTTCTTGATGATGTACCAGACTTTGTTAAGACAACTATAGAATCTGATAGGATTTATTTGGTGCCACTGATGGCACAATGCTCCTTTCTAACTCAAATGCTAAGTTTGTAGCTTAATTTGTGTGTTTCGCTGGTGTACTCTTTGGTACTCCATGCCTATGTTTATATGTTGTGACTTTTTTTCCTAGTTTAATCGGGTGATGGTGGGGTACTGGGGTAGTTGATTTTATAATTTTTATTTTCTTTAAGTTAGTTAAATACAAATATAATTGACATATTGATATGGGAATTATAAATTCCCATTTTGCAACCAAACACATATCTTGCATTTCCTCTTGAAGCAAAGGAATTTATTTCCCAWGAATTCACAATTCTTGTGTTAATTAATTCCCAAGTTAACCAAACAAATCCTAAGCTTTTTTGTAAAGCAATTTACCCGTCCCATAAAACATAATTATTTTTTTTTTTGAAA
Source organism: Bassia scoparia (assembly GCA_008642245.1). Lineage (NCBI taxonomy): Eukaryota > Viridiplantae > Streptophyta > Magnoliopsida > Caryophyllales > Amaranthaceae > Bassia > Bassia scoparia. The sequence continues at coordinate 6,411 of SNQN01004066.1, forward strand.
AAATAGTTTACCCATTCCATAAAACATTAAGCATTTTTGTAAAACAATTTACCTGTTCCATAAAACATTAAGCAACTAATATAATAAAAGGCAAAAAGATCTTAGCCAAATGCATATAAATAGTTGTCAAACTTTAAAAAAAAATTACCTCACAATATATCTTGTTGTAGGGTATAAAGTTAGCTGTCAAAGTCAACAAAGTGTCAGGAAACTGGGGAACACGCATCCTGCATTTAATAAAATAATTTTAAAAAACAAAGAAAAAAAACAAATGTACATACATCCGGTTGCACGGTACTATTTTTGTCCCTAAGTGACTTTAAATTCCTAGAAAATGTCATCTCCTTAATTTGAATCAAACACAAAGGGAAAAAAAGGATTTTTTTTTTCCTCAGGTTCCCCTGAGGTTTGGGGAAATAGCTCATGTACCCCAGAGTTTTTTTTACCTCAAGTACCACCGACGTTACACAAAATAACTCATATACCCTTAATGATCAAAAAAACCATTTAATAAATTGACACCGTTAGTTTATAGCTCCAACTAATTAATACCTAATTCCACTCCTTAACACCTAATTAACCCATCTTTCTCCCTTAATACTCTACCTTCCTTCCATACTTCTCTCACCTCCATTGTTAAACCTCCATCTCCATTCTTCCCTCTACTTTGCTTCTTCCTTCCTCCTTATCTCTCCTCTCCACCATGACCATAATTAACTAATTTCTTGTTTTATATGAACAAGTTACTGTACTTTATATTATAAATGCGACAATGGGTTCATGTTCATCACTACATATCTGCTTATGATTTTCATCATCATCTAATTCCAAAATTAGAACCAAAACACCAATTGTCAAACCAGGTACCAATTTTCGAGCATGAACAGCATATCATCCAACTGAAATTGAACATTCTCGAACCAAGTCCCATGTTTTGTAATTATTGAGAACTCCATATTCGAACTCAAAACAACACAAATTGCTAAAATATGAGCCACAAAATGTAGAATTCAAATAATCCAACATGAATTCGAACCATAACATTGAATTTCGAACTCGAACCTAATTTCCGAACTCCATTGTTGTAGATTTTCGAACAAACATGCGGAGAACTCAATTTGGGGCTTTTAATGGTGCGTGGGTGGAGCTGTTCAGGGGGTTGTAGGTCAGGGGTATGCGTGGATCGAACTCGAACCTAATTTCCTCCATTGTTGTTGGTGTTGTTGCTCGAAATAGCAGATTTTCGAGCCCAGATGTGCGAATTGTTGTTGTTGTTCAAATTATTGTTGGTGGCGTTGTGGCGGTGGCTGCTTGTGGGTGGTGGGGTATGGGGCTGCTCGTGGTGGTGAGATGGGTGGCTATGGAAAGTGGGTAATGGAGGTGGAAGAGAATAGGGATGATGGAAGAAGGGTGTTGATAATGGAGGAGATTAGAGGTTCATAGTATTATTAGGGGGAAAAGACTAACGGTGTTAGTTTTTTCGTTAGAGTAAGGGCATATGGGATATTTTATCTAACGTCGAGGGTACCTAAGGTTTAAAAAAAAAAAAAAACCCTCAGGGGTACATGAGCTTTTTCCCCAAACCTCAAGGGTACCGAGGAAAAAATCCAAAAAAAAAACCTAGTTTCATTTGTTAGTTTTCTAATATTATTTTAGTCCTCCACAATTGTCTTGAAAAAAAATTGATATCAATAATCCTAAGTATTGGTTTCCTAATTTTCCTTCCCTTTTGCTAATCCAATTCGAATCTATTTTAAGTGATAAAAATATAATATGGATTATTTTAAGGAAAAATTGATTMTAATAATCCMTACTTTTAGTCATCCACTCGTAGTAATCTCAATTCAAAATAATTCCATAATAATCTCAATTTGTAGCCTCGTCTTCTCATAATGATCACATGTTAGAAATAACTTGTAAAAATGAGTAATAACTGATGATTAACGTGTATTATGGTGATTGCGATGGTAGTTGATCGTGTTTGGTGATGGTGTTAATCATCAATTTTTACCTATTTTTACTTGTTAATTCTAACATGGGATCATTATGAAAAGATGGGACTACAAGTTGAGATTATTATGGGAATATTTTGAATAAAGATTATTACGAGCTAATGACCAAAAATATGGATTATTAAAATCAATTTTTYCTTATTTTAATAACATACCCCAAAAAATTGAAGTTATTTTGAGTAGATAGTTGAAAGTTGTGATTATTTATATCAATATTTCCTTTTCTTAAGAGAGAATTGAAATCATAATTAATGTTAAGCATTATATTGGTTTGAAGTAGTGATGGCAACGGATCGAATCGGAGTCGAATTATGCAAAATCCGACTTCGACCCTCCAGAAATTCAGATGTTATTTTTACCTCCGACTCCGCAGTCCCAAATCYGAATTTTAATTCGAACATCTGACTTCGTTCCGACCCGAACCAAATCCAACTTTTAACCCCTTTTTTTAAAAAGATTTTCTTCTTTTTAAAGTTTATTTTAAAAATCATGTGTAATAATACCTTCCAACAATAATATATCCCAAGTTCACAATTTAAATAACAATAAAAATAAAAATCACGGAGTCGGATTATCTCCTCGRATTATTTAAACGAATTCGAAGTCGGATTTTTTTTAATCGACCTCAGACCGGATTTTTTTCCTCRGATCGGGGCGGACTACGATCGGATTCGTTGGGAGTGAGTAATTTTGTAGAAGTAGACACCAAGACCACCCCTTCCTTTACATAGTTGAGAGAAGATTTTATTTCTGTGATACTTTAAAATACAAGTAGTTTCTCCTATGTAGATACCTTTTGGTAAGCTCTGGGAAGCATAAAGCTTCAGTTACCTTGCTGAGACCAACACGGCAACACCTAACAATTAGCTAACACTCACACTCGAAATTACAGTGCTTATAAATCATAATCAACTAAAAGTTCTTCATCATACAGATTATGATTAATAAAATAAAATAACCACTTAAGAAACTATGGGAGTCTTTAACCCTGATCACTTCAAATGTAGCTTCCTCCGCATCAGTTTCCGGTTCTTGTTATTTTGTTAATAATCAGCATTCCAGAATCCAGTTATACTTTCCACATCTTTACACTTCACAAATTAGGCTTGACAAACTTTTTGGCGCATACAAACTACATCCTGTCATAGAACAGCCAGAACATAAACCAGAAGATATACGCGCTGTCTGTGGATCAAATAATTTAATCGAATAATGGTAATTTACGAGATATAATCTAATGCTACCGTAGTTACAGGCTTACATCTCACTTATATTGGAAGAGGAGTCAAACGCGAGGAAACCATCTCACCACCACAGCAGGACTAACTGTAAAACCAAAGGAAATACTGGTGTATATTTTGACAGTTGAAAACAATAATAAAAACAATTCTGGTATTAGTAAAAAACAATTCTGGAGTATATAAATTGCAGAATCGATCACAAAACAGAGAAACCACATCACATATATACCCGGTGATGTAGCAGGCTGCATATCTAATGGGCTAGTGGGACTTGGTGAAGGACTTTGATGAGCCTCTTTGTCTCCACGAAATGTTTCATCTGAAGCATTAATTTCTGTCTCAAATGGATAGTCAAGGTCTATTAAACCATCTTCAATTTCTCGAAGCATTGTATTAATGTCATCATCAGAAGCAATTATTGTCCAGGATGCAGCTGCTATAGTTTGATAATAATCTTCCTCCCATTGCCAGAAATTGCAAGCACCTTGTCCCTGCACATAGCACTTAAAGTATTAAATCATTAACTTGACCAAGCCAAAAAGAACCGAAAGCTCAATACAACAATWTATGAAATACATCAAACGTAAGATCAGTGAAAACTACCTAAGTTTACATGTTAATTATAGTTAAGGTAAGAATATTGTAGCAAATCTGCAGCCTTACAGGAAGATTTTGGTGTAGGGTAGGACACATGCTGAAACGAGAACAATTCTTAAAAAATGTTGAAATTTGTGTATTTTTAAGGAGACAATGTTAAACAAAATCGTCATAAAACTTGCAAGGATACTCTGAATTTGGTTTTAAATAAGGCTTCTGAATCAAGATCAAATATGCTTTCAAGGAAACACGAAAAGTAAGGTACACTAGAAAGACAAGAAAGTCGAACTTCAAACGGCCATAACAMGAAGTAAAGCAAATGGCTCTGGTCATCATTTTTTCTTCCTTTCCATGTGTTTCCTAGAGACTGTCATCCCTTTCTTCTGAATAACGAAAACTATATACCAAAACTTCTAACCTGTATAGACATTAGCAAATTGTAAGGCATCATCAACAAACACATAAAAAGAAATGATTTCACACTCTTCACTAGCTTGATTACAACAAAATTTTAAAACCCAAGCTCTACAATGAATTTTCATGTCTACGAGCATCGTTTAATTTCAATGCATTCAGGCACACAAGAAAAGTCTCCTTGAACTCCGTGGCAGCACACCATAGTGTAAACTCTTCATTAAACCTCACCCTGAATTCACATCCCTCCATTTTCACACAAAAATTGCTGAGCATGCATTCACTGCTCTCTTGCTGCATCTCCCTCACTGATATTCCCCACGTAAGCTACTACCTCAGCCACCTCTTGCTAGATGTTACTCTAATTCTTGCTTCCCGAAAGGGACCAACAGGCCAATACGGAGTCGTTGTGCCACCTCATATATTTCTTATCTCCCCAAATCCATCCCCAAAACAGTCCGCAAATGAGCTGGATGTTAACTCAAACCAAATGCTAAAAGACGTCACAAAAAAATATGCAATCCCATTTCCTCCTCAACATCACACTCCCCTCATCTGACCATCAACCTTTTTTACTCAATCCAACTCTTATCAGGCAAATCTCTTAACAAGGTGTCCTTAAGAATAGTTCAAGCCAAGGCAGCATACGAACCTGGGCCGTCTAGCTAATCATATTTGTTATTTCCATTCAAGATGCACCCATTCGAATAGTGGAGGGGTGGGATCATAGAGAGCTCAAAAGAGGTATAGGTAGATTGCTTTGTATCTTTCTTAATTCAAAGGGATTTGCATGATAATGAGGTTTATTATCACAAGGACTAGGGAGTGGCCGGATGGGGGAACGGGGAGCAAGATCTTTGTGGATGATTACACAAAATAATCAATTTTGGCTCATTTACCGACCCCACTTGAAGGATTAAGGCTTTGATTGATTGATAAGCTACTTAAAAGGGAAATATAATTAAAAGGAGTCATGATATGTGTTGGTAAATTTGTTCAGTTCATAACTCTATCATATAATTTTAACTTACAATCGTAGGCCATCATCAATTTAAAACCAAATGACATAATCACAACCACTCAATACTGCTATCTCTACTTCCTCCACAGGAAGGCTGACCCATCTCCAGTAACTTCTATAACCAACATTCCATTAATTATGCCATTATGTGTGATAACATGACAATTAATAACCCAAAAATAATCAACATCCACATCAAACAAACATATTCTTTTCCAAATTCTTAAATAAACAGTGGTCCAAAACACAAACACATAACACAAACAAAACAACAAATTCTACCCAATATTCAATGCTAAAAGACCAGAATTTTCTATTTATTTCATCAAAAAAAAAATTTAATCTCACCTTTTGAATTCTGCAAGCAAAATACTTTCTGCCGGTGATTTTTTCAGTCTCCAACCTACAAACTCCAGCCCCGCACGGACAACGTGGAAACGGTGGTTGACGTTTATGCAAAATCTCTTCTTTTTTCAGCTTCTTACACCACTTGAAATACCCACAATGCATTTCCTACATCAAACATCGTCCCCATTTCCCAATTATTCTCATATATTAATTCATCAACCAAAAAAAATCAAAAAATCAGAAAAATAAAGGCTTACATAAGAATTAGGGCAAGAATAGAAGGGTTCACCGGACTTGGGAATTCGCTTAATCCTGCAATGATCTCCACCACAGCGACAATAAGTTGCTGGAAATTTTTGGGTTGATGAAGCATTTGAGTATGGTGATGCTGATGTTTTCCTCTTCTTGTTTTCATTATCTGAATTTCGAGGGCAATTTTTAGCATAATGACCGAAATTTCCACAATTGTGACAATTGATTCCTTGCTTCTCCATTAAAACTAATTGATTACTGAAGTAATTAATTGTTTTTATTCATTTCACAACAATGAATAGAAAGAAATGACAAATCTTTTAATGGGTCTCAGTTGAATGCTTTGCCCGAGGAAAAACAGAAATAAAACACAAAAATTGAAAAAAGCAGAGTACTGTACTGTAGACCTGTAGTACGAGCAGCAGGGGTTRGATTTGAAAATCTTTTGCTTGAAAATTTATCAAAGTTCAGAAAAAAAAGGTYTAATTGATGTGAAAATTCATATGATGCTCGCACTTTGATTAATTTGTCTCTATTCGTCTTGGTTCGATATCATATGCCCTGATATTAGGAGGCCGATCTATAACGATGTATACACATTAATCCTGTTTTAGGAATTAGGACAATTTATTTAGAATAATAGGGCATGTTTGAGAAGGGCAATGTATTAAGGAATATTGTAATATATAAATACTCACATTGTGTGAAATTTATCATTAATATTAATTAATAATAGTCACTGCTTAAGCCTTCGACGACCACCGACGGGTGATGGGCGACGAAGTTGTGTACGTGGCAGCAATGCGAGGGGCGCCGTGAGGTGTTGCAGAGTGAAGGGTTGGGGTTGGCAAGAGAGGCGGTGGTAGGCGCGTCGATGGTGGGAGGCGAGTGGGGTAGTACTAGTGACAACCARCGGCTGGTGGTTGTCGGAGTATTGCGGGCGGCCGATRGTTGGCGGCGTGAATGGAAGGACCGAGGGGGTAGTGRTTGTGGTTTGAACTTGATTGAACAGAAAGAGAAATGAACGAAAATTTTAGTTTGAATTGATAGAAGGGAGTAATTGAAGGGAGAGGTAAAAAAGGAAAATTACAAAAATACGCGGGCGGAATACGGATATTTGCGKACGTGATTTAGCTCTTCACCTTTAGAATAGTTAAAATCGATGTTTGGCTAGTGAATTTATAATTTTTAAATTCATGTTGTATGATCCATTCCTTAGGATGCATAATTGCATAAATACTTCATTTTGGTGGAGTATTCGATAATAGATACGATACGTATATATAGGATACTCTTGTTTCCGATCAAATTTTTATGTTTTCATTTATTTAATACATGATTTAGGTCGTGTTGTGGGATACTTTTTATATTTTTTGAGATTTGTCGTGTACGAGATAAGGAACTAACTTATATTATTTTTTTAAAAAAATCATTTATAACTACCCCAACTATTCACCATATGTCTTCCCTCTAAAATAAACCTCATCCCAACACTTCCCTACAAAATACTGCTCTCTTATTCATTTCCTCATAAACTCATAAAAATATACAAGTAACTCTTTTTAATTACCTCAATTGTTCACCATATGCCTTCCCTCGAAAACAAACCTAATCACAATACTTATCTCCAAAATACTTCTCTCTTATTCATTCCCTCCTAAACTCATACTCCACCATGGTAAGGGGTATGGCTCATATAGTAGTCCACTGCAGCCCAAAACGGTCCATCACAACCCAACGCCGCCATGCCTAATACACAATTCCATAACATACGTTTGTGAATATAATAACAACATAATCAAGAAAAAATTGAAATTACAATAATAAGAGAAACAATGGCGATGGTCCTGTCCATCACAATAACAACCGGAACTCATTTAAAAAATGGAATGGATTAAACGTACTACTACATACGTAGTTGATATATATATATATACACATGTCATAGGATGCTCAAAGGCCCTAAGCGCATGAATGAAATTGGGGGTTATGATATTAATTGAGAGTATGAATGCCGAAGATAACTAGACAACCACCAAAACATGAATTACATAACAAAATAGATATTGTAAAGAAAATAACAAGTATAGATTCGTATTTATTTAAACTTACTAATGGCTCTTCGTTCATTGCTTTTCTCGTCCATTTGCCCTCATGTTCATTATTGATTTGTTATAAGACCARTAGACCTATTACACATTTAGCCCCACACACCAATAACCCTATAAGAGTCCTCTCAAAACCAAAATCAAATTTGACTCGAWCAAGAACTAGATCTAGTGGCTAATTAGTATCACTTTTATTTTAAATAAAGGAAAGTAAACAGGTACAAAGAACTAAGATAGTTTTCTTGCAAGATAGTAACGTAGTCGATCAAACGACAAGGAAAAAAAAATTTAAAAATTTAATATCAAGTGAAGAATAGATGTCATGATGGGCTGGGACATTAGCCAAGAGAGACCAAATAATAGGCACAACCGTTTGGTATTGATACACAATAAGCACATTTTTATTATATTACAAATGGTTGGGCATGAAGACAATAGAGCAGGGCCGTTAAAAAAAGCCCAATGGACCTCGCTGGCACCACATTTAGATAAAGTGGCCTTACTCAACTCTTAAAACCCCCCTCTTCTTTGATATAAATACAGAGCCGAACACCTAACCTAATCACGAGCCATCTTCGTTCTCCTCAACTCATTCTTATTTTCTGGTTAAATCCATTTTTTATGCAAATTGCTGTTTAGAAAGGGTTATCGATGATGAGAAATTGCAGACGGGCGGACTGAAATTGATGCCATGTTGATCGTCTCCATTCATCTCTTTTTGAGTATCTCTGAGATCCCCCTTTCCATTCGTTTTCTGTTCTCAATGTTTTAATTTCTTGTTAATATTATGTCAATTGAATTTATGCTGTGAAGTTGCATGATTGATGTTTGCGAAAAAGAATTAGCCTATATCAGACATAGGCAGGTGTCTATTGTGAATAACTATGGTAGACCGTTTGTTGTCTGGTAAATCGAGAGCAGTGGTCCATCGTTGCCTTGGTAGTATCAATTTGTTTCTATGAGGTACATTTGGACCTCATATCATAATATGTTGTTGATATGTTTGTTRTCTGTTATTAATTTTACAATGTGGTAATCGAGTGTGGAAGTAAATGTATGATCCTATGTCGGAGTGTCGAGGATCTAACTGGGGAGCCAGGCAGGCAGGTGTCTATCGTGAATGACTGTGATAGACCGTTTTTTGTCTGGTAAATCAAATCAGTGCCCATCGTTGCCTTAATAGCATCACATTGTTGCTGTGAGGTACATTTGGACTCTACACTTGCTAACTTTACAAAATGCAATTAGGGGGTGTGTATTTGTAAATGTGTTAAAATTTGGGTTTAGTGTCGAGGATCAAGCCAGACATGAAGTCAGGTGACTACTAATATCTATGGTAGGAGCCGTTACATGGCTGGGAAATAAAAGATGGAGAAAGATGAAGGTCGGATGGGGTTTCCCATCTACCTTGATTTGTTTCTCTTGTAAGTGTCCATCGTTGCCCAATACTAGGCATCAACTATTGTTGGGCTTCATCTGGATTCGACATAATTTTCTTCTATTGTTGTGTACTTGTGTGACTTCTGTGTGCATTTCTTTGCGATTTTATTCTTGTAATCCATTGTCATCTGAACAATCTAACTTTGATATCAAGTTCAAATTTTCTTTCACCTCTCCTCCTTCTCCCACCTCATTTTTCTTTCAGCGACGGCATTTTTCGCTAATTTTAATCCACAATTTTCCCAATTTATTTATAAACTTCTCTATCSCYGGAAATGTCCAAMAATATCTCCGTCCTACTTTTTACTATCCCACATGCCTTTTATGAATTAATATTAAATCAAATGATAAATTACTTTACTTAATTTAATCTTTTGTTTATTAACGTAATTTAAAATTACAAAAATAGATACTTTCTTAGTTTTCTAAAAATCGCATCACTTTGATTTTTTCGATAATCGAGATAAAATTTGATGAGTGTAGAGGTGTGTAAGTGGGGACCAAAAAAGAGAGATCAAGTGATTAAAGTTAGTGTATTGATAAATATTTTAATAAAGTAGTGGAAGAAAAAATAGCATTTTAATTGGATTCCCACATAAAAGAGAGAATAAATATTTTAGGAAAAATTGATTTTAATAATTCCTATTTTTACTCGTCTGCTCGTAATAATTTCTATTCAGAATATTTCCATAATAATTCCAATTTATAGCTTTATTTTCTCATAATGATCTCAGGTAAGAAATAACTTGAAAAAATAGAAAATAATTGATSATTAACGTGTATTATCGTGATTGCAGTGGTAGTTGATTGTGTTTGGTGATGGTGTTAATTATCAATTTTTACTTATTTTTCCTTGTTATTTYTAATATGGAATCATTATGAGAAGATGAGGCTACAAGTTGGGATTATTATTAGGGGTGAAAGTTCGGTTTTCGGTTTGGTTTATTACCAACTCCAAATCCAAATCATATTATTTTGGTTTTAAGATTTTCGCTCCAAATCCAAACCAAATTTTAGTTCGGTCCAAACCAAACCAAACCGAAAATTTCAGTTTTTTGGCTTTGAGTCCAAACCAAAYCGAAATTTTACTTGTGGTTTTTTTGCACAAAACCTGCTAACATAGTAACATGCTCTTATTTAAACAAAATCATATTAACAGGAAGCAAYCAACTATATTAATAACAAGTCATTAAGTCAAAGCTTAAATGTATTACAATCAACATAGTAGCAATTTGGCAAAGTAGCAGTAGACCAGTAGTCCAATAGAAGACTAGAAGGGACTTCAAAGAAGCAAAACCCTTCAATTAACATCCTCAAATCAATACCAATGAACTAACAATCTGAAATTTAACAAAATCAACAAAACCAACAACAACTTACATACTACTTCGTAAAATACTAAAATATTACAATCAAGCCGGTACAGCAATATAGCAAGTCAGCAACTAAACAACCTAAACTCAGCAAGTTGAGATTAGAGATTTGAGAGATTGAGAGAGATATGAGAAATTTGAAACTTGAAAGTCAGGATGCGATTTCAGATATGGTGAAATGGAGACTGGAGTCTGGAGAGGGAGGGGCGAAGACGCGAACTGCGATTTGGCGAATTGAGATTTGAGAGAATGAGATTAGAGATTTGAGAGATTGAGAGAGATATGAGATTGAGATTTGGCAAAAATGGCGAATTACTGAATTAGAGATTTGAGAGATTGAGATTTTTTTTTTATGCTTATCTGAATTGAGTGAACTTGTGAGTTGTGAAGGAGAGGAGACAAGGAATCATGAGTGAGAGTGTGAATTTGTGAAACGTGAAGGCACTGAGTGGTGAGTCAGTGAAGAGTTTTTTAGGTTTTACTGTTTTAGACTTTTAGACTTTTAGACATTGGGCCTTAACAATGACATACAAATGGGCCAGCTTGCTACTTATAAGACTTGGGCATAATAAATCGATTTACGGTTTGGAGTTCGGTTTTTCAATCTTCAAACTGAATCCAAACCGAAAAYCGAATTTTCAATAAAAATTAGTCCAAACCGCACCGAATTTTTAAAAAATYCAAACCAAATTTCTAGTACGGTTTGGTTTGGTTCGGTTTGCGGTTTTAAACCGTTTTAGTTTCACCCCTAATTATTATGGGAATATTTTGAATAGGGATTATTACGAGCGGATGACCAAAAGTACTGATTATTAAATTCAATTTTTTCAATATTGTAATTGTGGTCCCCACACCAAAAGTGGAAAGATAGCAAAGTGATGTAATTATTGTGAAATTTTCTTAAAAAGAAAATCAGGCAATTTTTAAGAAACAAAGGAAGTAATTGAAATTATAACGTAAATTTGTAATTGAAAAATTAATATATTGATGATGACATTGTTAAGTTAAGTATCATAGGTTAAACATCAACTTTGTAGTTTAAGGAGACACTAAAATTAAAAAATACATTAAAATTAGGAAATAAAATACACTGATAATCATTTAAAAGTTACTAGTTTTTATGTGCACGTGATGCGTGTTTGTATATATGAAAATTATATCTCGTATTTCATCAAAAATGATCATATGGTATATACCATAATAAAATTTATAGCTAATTAGCTATTCAATTTATTTAAATTGTAATTATTTGTAAATAATTACGTCTTCAAAATTGAAATTCAAAATAAAACCATTAATGTTTTAATACAATTTGAAATAATGTTCATTGTTTAATGTTTTTTCCTAATTAACTCACATAATTTTTACGTAAATTTAATTCATGATTTTTAATTTTCATTAAGGGTATAAAAGTCTTAAGAGAGAGGACACTATTTTCCTCCCCTTTCCTTATATAATAGAGATAAATTGTTATTTTTTAATTTTTTTCATTTGAGCTAAAATTGTTTCAAATGTGTTGAACTAAATCTCTTTGCAAAYAATTATGGATTTGAGTGATATGAACATCGTGCCTCCTTTCCATATATTGTCTTGTAAATATAGGTTTTCAAATCGTTCGGGACTTACTATGATATCAAGGCTTCGTCTTCGTTTGCACTTGATGATTTTTCGGCATTTTCAGCTTTATCTTGTTCGAATTCAGTTAGGTCTTGATAATTTTAATATGTATCCCTCTCATCTTCAACTATTACATTATAGAGGTTATCATGGGTCGGGTCGGGTTCGGGTCGAGCTTAGCTTGTAAAATTCGGCCTTTTGATCAGGTTGGACTTGAATTCAGGTCTAAAATTGTTGTCCAAAATCCGTAAAAATGGAACAGACTTTTGGATTGGGCAAAAAAATCAACAAAAATGCATAAAAAGTGTCGACTAAAGTCCGCACAAAATTTGGAAAAAATCGAGTTGGGCTCAGTTCGGCCCGATTCGGGTTTAAAATTATTGTCCAAAACCCGAAAAAATGGGATGGGTCGAGTCGGGCCCGCGAGCCAGATTATGTTTGATCACCTCTATTATATTATTATGCATAATACTACATGTCATCATTATCTTCCACAACACATTCTCGTTCCACACTCGAGTAGGATTTTTTATTATTGCAAACCTTGCTTGTAGTACACCGAAAACACGCTCAACATATTTCTTATTGCCTCTTGACGACGTGTAAATAACTCATCCTTTGGAGTTTGTGGTAGTCTAATAACTGGCATGAATGCATGTCATTTTAGGTATATTCCATCTGTAAGGTAATACCCCATGTAGTAAGTGTGTCCATTAAAGCTATAAGTGACCTAAGGAGCTCGTCCCTGATATATATCATCAAATACGGGAGACCTTTGTAGGACATTAATGTCATTGCAAAATTCAAGAGTTTCGAAGAACACATGTCATATCCACAAATCACTAGAAGAAACAACTTCTAATATTATTGTTGTAGATTTGTTTCTTCCTTGATAMATACCTTTCACGCACGCAAACAATTCTTCTGCTGCCAATGCATGCAGTCAATACTTCACGTCATGCCTTGAAATCCACGTTTTTCACTATCTCGAAGGGGTTGTTGGATATCGGAAATTGKTKGGCTTCTCAAATATTCTGAATACTTTGCCTCAAATTCCCTAATAATTCTCTCATCAAAGTGGTCGAGACACTCTTTTGTTGTACTTTCAGCGATTTTGAGGTACTCATCAACARCATCACACTTGTTCTATAAGCTAACATTCTTATGGCTGAAGTGCATTTCTGAAGAGGACTTGCACTTAGTTTTCCAATAGCATCCGATCGTTGCTGGAAATATGGATTGATTGCTGCTAATTGATTCACAATTTGTTGGAAAATTGTTAGTCTCATAAGAAACCTTCGACGGAACATAATTCAGGATATAGTGGGTGATCAACGAAGTAATCAATGAGTAGTCTTTCATTTGCGCTTTCACGGTCACGTTCATAATAATTCATGCTCATGTTTTGAATGATAATCTATTGTGTTGAGATATGTATTGCTACAATGTCAAACTCATCTTATATAATGCAACATGGCCATTTAATATTTCTGAATTAAAGAAAGATGCGACGATTCAATTTTTTCTTTTGTTCAATGACCATTTATTTTCTGGACACTACATGTAAATTGACCATTACATTTTCTAACTTAAAGCTGATTCACAATACTTATCAATTTTATGATTGTCGGTACATGGTTTCTGAATTAAAAGAAGTCATTCATTTTCTGCACATCACATATAATTAATTCACAACATTTTTTTGACTTAAAGCTACACTATAATACATATCAATTTTATGATTGTCGCTACTTGGTTTAATTGCATGGTCATTCAATTGCATGAAGATGTGACAATTCAATTCAATTAAAACAATAAATGAYAATACAATTATGTCTTTCACTTTGACACCACTTGTAAGTAGTTGTCATTGAATAAAAATCTTATTGAATTCTTTTACATACTGCATTATTGCATGATCAATCTTATTGTAAGTGTAGATGTGACATTTCAATTACAACATAGAAAGTAGAAATAAAATTAAGACAATAATATAATAAGCTAACATAGAAATAAAATTAAACAATAAATACTTAATTAAGATAGAAATAAAATTACAACATAGAAACACAATTACAAAATAAATACTTAGTTACGATAGAAATAAAATTACAACATAAAAACGCAATTACAATATAAATACTTAATTAAGATACAAATAAAATTACAACATAGAAACACAATTACAACATAAAACCTTAATTGAGATAAAAATAAAATTACAACATAGAAAATAAGATAACTTGAACATAAATACTTAATAAAAATACTGATGAAATTACAACATGGAAAATAAGATAATTTGAACAATATAAAAATTAAACACATTTAGCTACTACATTAATTCAGCTCAAAAGTTAACCCAGGAACTCCTGTTTTAGTTTTTCAAATACCTCAACTTCATGAGACTCCAAAGTCGGTTTTTACATCAACAATGTAAACATCTTAAACTTGAATCTCTTTTCATCACGCTCTTTCTAATAGTCCATCATCCTTTCAATTTGATCTCGATCTCATATGTTTTCTCTCCAATTGCCTGTTTTCGAATCCTTGGCTAAATGTATCAACGCTTTGTGATGAAGAACTAACCATTTTTCCATTTCTTTTAAAGACACCATTTGGTCGTGAACAATCAATTTCTTCACTTGAACTCTTACTGTTTCTCCCACTTTCTGAAGGCAAAACAAGATTTGGTGCTTGCCATTTGGGATAAAACTTCATTGTTGACCAACAATGTTTAAGTGTAAAACTTCTACCTTTCATCTTATCAATGTAAAATTCACTAGCCTTATTCTCTATCTTATCTTCACCCCAACCACTTTCATTAAGCCGAGTAGTTTCAACATACACTCCAACCCAAACATTAACTTCATAATTAATAGATCTCCAACGATTTTTAAGAGCTTTTAATTTCCTTARATGGAATCATTTGGATTTATAGTATGTGCGTTGTCATACAAACGCTTAATTTCCTTCCATAATTGAGCTTTGGATTTATCGGTACCTTTCTCAGGATCTCCACCRCAATTTTGGTATGYAGATACCAATGCTTCATCTTCTTTTATACTCCACTGCTCTTTGTAAAATTTCCCTTTGTTCTTGCCTTGTGAGAGTTGGACCTCTTCTTCATCCTGTTCATCTTCTTCAGTGTCTTGTTCGTCATTCGGATTTATTTGAGACAAACCAAATTCTTGAGTTGGAATTCTATTAYTACTTCCATCTCCTCCTGGAGTTGATGGATGTTGATAAGTGCATAATATTCGATATTTTCAGTCCCTAATATTACTCTTTTCATCGCCTTATATAGCTATTCTATTAAATTAGTTACTTCTATTTATTTTACACCTTAATTTATCCATTATTTTYATTTTATGGCTAATTATATAATAATCGATACTTAATAATATTTTGTGTGTTTTTGGTAGGAAACAATAGGAAAACAAAGAGGAAGAAGATGATGAGTTGGCAGCCAATTGAACAAAGAAAAAGTCACACTCGATTTTGTTAAGCAAATTAAGGGACCAAAGAAAGTTTTTTAAAAAACAAGATAATGGAATGCCTTACACGTGAAGAATTACACACACACACACACACACACTCATACGGTCAAAACAAGGAGAGGACGACACACAACTATACCAAAAAATATAGAGAGCGTGAGAGTTTAATGTAGATCGTGATTGGATCAATTTGGAAGAGAAGATAAGCCGTTGGAGGGAAGCTTAGTCTCAAATCCAAGGTAGAACAAGAGTGGCGACGATTCGTGGGGTCGAAGCTATGTTTCGTACGGAGTTCTCGAGCGCAACAAATTAATGAGTTCTTCTTTTATACTTTGTTCCCAATCATTGTTCTTGTCATTCAACTTGCGATTTCATTAGAATTTAAATTATTGATATGAATAATTAGATTTGGGTATTATTATCTCCTTAGGTAATTATCGATTGATTGTTATTTGAGCTTGCTTGAGATTCATTGATTAATATTACGATTATACATATTACTAGTGTGTGTATGATTGTTAGTTATTGTTATCTATATGGTTTGGCTTAATTTAGATCGTATAGTCAAGTAACCCCTAATTTATATTAAGTCTGCGATCATGGTTTAATCTAAGTTAGAGTGTAAGTTCAATAGAATTATTTTAAGCATTTATGTGATTAGAGTAATTATGGTTAATGATGTCTCCTACATATTAGCGCTTCCAATTCTAATTGATGCAAGTTGCGATCATATTTGTGTTAATTAAATTGGTTTAAAATCGATTTTTGGCTTAGTTCAAGGTTGGTTWAAAGTCAGGGTAGATAGAGAGTCTTTATTATCTTAGGCTCTACAGTTAATCTAATAATTCAATTGATTAAATTCTTAAGGTTGGCTATTTATCATGTTAATAATTGAATCTCAAAAAAACTATGGAGTTAAAAACGGTTAATTGYGTTGTCACTTGTAAATAGTAGTATAACTTTAGTTTTATTATTAAGTATCACAATCTTACACCCCCCCCATAATCGTATATATGTAAATAGCTTAAATACTGTATATATGTATAATACTTCACATTGGATTGAATTTTGAGTTTAGGAAGTTAACAATCTCCCTGTGGGATCGACCCTTTCTTGCCCTTTTTACTACTTGTTAATATTTTTGAAGGACTAAGATAGGTTTTATAAATAATTAATTTAATACGGTAAACGACACGTATCAGATGTAGCTCTAAATGTTGAGACATTGGAAATGATGGAGAATACTGAGAATTTAGGAGAAATTTTTGATAATTAAAGGAAGTTGGACCTAATGGATTTTGATTAGAAAAATATTGAGCCACCATCAAGAAATGAGGATTATTTAGTAGATATGGATCAAAAGGTAAGTTATTGTTAGGATTTCCTTAGACATTTGGGAAATTTGGGACATTATGTTTTCTAAAAAATTTGGAAATTTGAGAGTTTTACTTTATTTCTATAGTAGGATATTAGGATCCATAATTATGAATTTAGGAAAGAACAATGAATATATAAAAGCTAGAAAGGAAGAAGAAGTTGGTGTGTCAAAACTATATCAATATTGGCTCATTTATAGACAACTAAATAAAGCTATTGGGATATATTTGTTTAATAAAATAATTATGTGAGTAATAATACACAAATTAGAGTTTCGTGAGTTAAGAAAAAAACACTACTACAAAATTGGGATACAAAACCATATTTAAGAGACCAGTGATATCTCAAAACCGGTCTCTTAAATTAAGAAATCGGATATTCACGAAAATCGGTCTCTTAGATCAGTCTAAAAGATCGATTTTTGTTAACACATCTCTTAGATTGCATCTCTTTTATTTCCTGGGCCCGCAAACACAACTATTACCTACTTTATTCTATTAATACGTATGCTATCTCCTCTCTCCTCTCTCATTCTCATCCACTCACTCCACTAATTTCTCCCTTCTCTCTCATCTCTCCACTCTCACCCTCCCAATTTACGTTATCTCCTCTCTCACCCCTCATCCTCTTTTGCTTGAACACATGCACCACACCATATTTCTCCCTTAGAATTTTCATTCGTTTGATGCTAGATGCAAGTTATTTCTCGTTATTCGGTTTTCATTCAAGGCTTAATTCGCTCGACTTTCATTAGTTTGATGCTAGATCTGCAAGCTTTGCTCGTTTTGAGAGGATATTTTATTGGTAAATTTCTATTTTTTGCATATTCTATTTTCATTTTTGTGTATTTTGTTATTTATTTTGATTTCTATTTTCTGTTTTGGGTTTCGATTTTCTTATTTATAGATCTAGGTTTTTTATTTTGTATTTTTCTGTTTTGAGTGTTAGAACTTTGAGTTTTCGATTTAGAGTTTTCAAATTTTCGATTTTTGAGTTTATTTGTTTTTTCGTTTGGTTTTGTATTTTTGATCCTCATATATTTTTGGGATTTTTCCATTTGTTTTTTAAAATAATTTCCAATTTTTTAAATGTTTTATTTTATAAAAATAATACTTTTCGATTCTCAGTTTTTTGTAATTTTTCATTTTTTTCGATTCTCAGTTTAAAGGTTTCGATTTCTTTCGATTTTGTTTTATGTTTTTGGGTTTTGAGATTCTGCTCGAATGGTATGATAGCGTGAAGTAGTTTTTGATTGAATTTGCTTGATGTACATTTTATTGTTCTTTGTTTTTCATATTTTTAAGTTTAGATCTAGGTTTTTCATCTTTCTGGGTTTCTTCCATATTTTTTTTATTTTTTCATTTCCTAATTCGTGAATTTATTTATCTCTCACTCTAATCTAATTTACCTTGTGATTATATTGTCACTTGCACTCCAATCTTGCTCTTTTGAAATTTCTTTGATTATTTTTTTAAATTTTTCATTCTGTTTTTTTTTTCATTTTGTTTTTTTTATTTGGATATAATCTACAAATAGAGCTCTTTTTTTTTATTTTTGCACTTGAGAGGCGGTGCAGGTCATGGTGAGGGGTAGTCGGTGGCAGCGCGGGGGGCAGTCAGTAGCGGTGCAGCGGCCTGACTTGGCGGCGTGGCTGGGGTGCTGTTCAGAGGAGAAGTTATATTATTTTTTCTAAGTAGTGTCTTATATATATTTGTAATTTTGTATGTATTTCTAACCATTCTAAGTAATATGTATGTATTATGTACAAGTACTTTGTATGTATTGCTTTGTTAGATCGAAATGTGAGGAGAATTCTRGTTATTACTTCATAATTATTATTCAATATGTGAAATAAAGTAGGTGGGAGTGTGGGACCTCCCATTTGCTGTACTTTTTTTTAATTAATAAAATGATCAAAGAGACCGGTTGTGCATCAAATCCGGTCTCTTTGATGTAATAAAATATTCATAATTAAMAATATAAGAGACCGGTTAGTTAGTCAGATCCGRTTTTTATCTCTATAACCAAAGAGATCGGTTTTTCTAAGCACCAGTCTCTTTGCTCAGTATAAGAGACCGCAAAAATAAACCGGTCTCTTACCCTAAGAGCCCTGCTACCTAGAGATCGATTGTTTTGCGGTCTCTTTGGCCTTTTTCAACCGGTCTCTTTGGCTTTTTTTTGTAGTAGTGAAAACTAAACAAACCAATAAGATTTTGACATTTGTCAAAGTAAACCAAAAAAAAAAAAACGAAAAGCATGCGGCTGCTTGCAAATGTTGATGCCACACTTCTACTTCTCCTACTTCAACAATTTGGGCAGGTGCTGAGAAAATAGGGGAGCCCCAATTGTTGGATAACATGCCCTTATGGTGGGCAACCCCAAATGAAGAGAGACAATGTTGTTGGGGAGGGTACTAACCCAGCGCTGCAGATGCTCTTAGAAAAAGTTATTCAAGCAATTGTGAGTTGTGACAAAGTGGCCTCTTTGGTGTTTAGTAGGAGAAACAACACAAATCAACAATCGCCTTAGTCTCTTTGGTGTATTTATGTTTTAGATTTATGATGCTTTAAAGCCAATGAAACATTAATGTATCAGTCAGGCTTGGATGACAATAAAAAGTTTCACACTACTAAGTAGGATGTATATGATGACCAATCCATAATTGGAATGAGTGGTAAATCGTTGTTTCATTGTGTGAGCGATGGATTGTACTCGTAACTCAGCCCAAATCCTTGTGACCTCGACTATAACTTCCTTTGGAACGAGGGTGCTACACTGTCAATGTTTTGTAATGGACCCTTAAGCAAAAGTTAACTATAGGGCATGTTTATCCCTTGAGACTCACTCCCATTATTCAAATTCTGTCACATCAATTTTTACCTATTTTTTAACCATTCAGACTCATACAAGTTTTTACACTTTATCCCTAAGACAATAAGACTTCATTTCAAAATCAATTAAAATATCTCTAAATATTTTTTTTAAATTGTAAAATTATCAAATTATTTCTGAATTGCTAAACGCCGCCCGAAATTACTCCACACCGCCTAAAATACGTAGCAAACTACCTATTTTACCCTTACTCATATTTTGGTAATATTTCACCTTCTCTCTCTACCCACTCACTACCCCACCACCTATAACTTGCAAACACCACCACTGTCACGTTGCAACCACCACCACCACCTTCAACTGCCACCTTGCAACCACCAACACCTGAAACCACCACAAGCTCCCCATTTTCGACACAAAGAGAGGTGAGGAAGAAGCTCAACCACTAACACCAACACCACCAACCGGAATTTCGCCCCACCAACACCATCACAAGCGACGGTCGACGTCCACCGTGGTAGTCGAAGCAGTCGTCGAAGCAACAATGGCCGAGGTACGCTCGAAATTTGACGTTCCTGATATTTGCAGATTCGCGATTTTGAATTCTCAGAAATTGGACACTTGCGTGTCAAAATCACGCAGACCCATTGGAGACCTACGTGATTTTGAAACGCAGACCCAATGGCGACCTGCGTGATTTTGACACGCGAGTCCAATGGTAACCTGCGTGATTTTAACACGCAGGTTACCATGCGACTTGTTTGTTAATATCGYGCAAGTGTCCATTGAAGTTACGCAGCAAAATCACGCAGGTTTCYATTGGACATGCGTGATTTTGGCACGCAAGTGTCGTTTTTATTTATTTTTTTAAATAAAAAATTGTGAATTGTTTTGCCAATTGTGATTATCTTAATAGTTATATTTATTTTAGGGAGTTAAATTAGTTTTTATGTTATATATTCGTTTTGTATTATTGTTTAATAAAAAAGTGTTAATTAGTGTAATTGTAATGAAATGTTAGTTTTGTTGCGTTTAATTAATTTGTAAGTGAATTAGTTATAGTTCATTAGTAGTAGTTTAGTGTTGTTGATTTTAATGTTGTAAATATATGAATTCTATTAATTTAGTGATAGTGATCACGATATTGAATGTTAGTGCTAGTGTGTTTCGTTATTGTTATTTTTATAATTTGTTGGTAATTTTGCATATCATTATCATTTTAATTTTGATATTTGGTTTTGATTTTAAATTATTTATATCGAATTGTTAGTGCTAGTGTGTTTATTTTTATATTTTTTTTGTTATTATTTCACATAATAAGGTTATGATATAATTTTAAATATGATTTTGAATTTAAATTATTTATGTCTACATTCAGGAATATTTTGACGAAGGAGATGGTATCGACTATAGTGATCGGTTCGTGACTGACTAGAGTTCGCCAGTCACACTGAAGTTGCGGCGCATGTAAAAAGAATCGCTATCGAACTAGTTTTGAGCAGTTATTTCCTCGCACAAGCCGACATCTAGTCAAAGAGAGGTTGTGTATTTGAGGTGCAATCGTGGTGAGCGATATCGAGGCGATCCGAATAAATGACCAAGAAGACGAAAACGAAAGCATGTGGTTGTAAATTCAAGCTTCATGCGCTCGGAAATCTTCAAATGGGCATTTGGACAGTTGAGGTACTTCCAGGAAAGTACGGGAAACACAACCACCCATTAATCAACTACAAAGAGTCATCGACAAGCTGTCGCCATGAGTCCTGCTGCAAAGTTCAAGCCAGAAGAATGAGACGTGCGCATGGTTATCGACAGAAAAAATCCAATGGATACTTGCGTGATATGCATACGCAGGTCCAATTGTAACCTGCGTTAATTAGATACGCGAGCAATCATTAACAACACTAATATAGATTTATCGATAACACTAATAAGTACAATGAGAATCAACACACTAACTCCTAAATATTCAAAACAAAAATTCATTTCCAATTGTGACCTGCTTGTGCTAATCAGCAAGTCACCATGGGACCTGCTTGTAACAATCACGCAGGACACCATGGACCTGCTTGTGATAATCACACAGGTCACCATGGGACTCCGTGTACAATCACGCAGGTCACCATGGGACTTGTGTGATTTTGACACGCAAGTCAAATTAGGGGGAAAATAAAAAAAGAAAAAAGAATACTAACCTCTCGCGGGCAGCCTTCAAGGAGCCTCTACAAGCGGTTGCTTCCCTTCGCGTCGTCCTTTGGGAGGCATTTGTACATTTATGGTAAAGATTCAAATTCAATTTGATTTCCGTTACAAATCACACATTTCACACACTTACACACAACTCACTCATACTACACACATTTTGGGTTAGAAAATTTGCATGTTGATCATTCCTTAGAAACTGCAAATGTGAGTATTTTGGCTCTAAAAGTGTCGAGTCGACAACTCCTTAGGGTTTCTAGAAAACAACAGTGATATGGCAACTAAGTAGAATCT
This sequence comes from Bassia scoparia, assembly GCA_008642245.1. Classification (NCBI taxonomy): domain Eukaryota; kingdom Viridiplantae; phylum Streptophyta; class Magnoliopsida; order Caryophyllales; family Amaranthaceae; genus Bassia; species Bassia scoparia. The sequence goes on from SNQN01004066.1 coordinate 29,039, forward strand.
CAACAACCATGAGACTTAGCAAATAGAATGTTACGAACATTCGTTGATGCAATTTAATCAACAACAATTTGGAGTACTACTAAGCAAAATTCTAATATGCGGGCATATTTCATTAAATCCTTGTTATGACATGCAAAATAAACAATCTGTTTATCATGTCTCACAACTTCTTAGGTAACTATCTTCTCCAAAATATTGATCAAACTACTGTGTAAACAACTTATATCGTTGCATCGAATAGAACCAACTTTATTGTTTCCATGAGCACAACTTCAAATATTCAAGCAAATCTCATAAACAGCATAAAGTAAACATAATTATAAACAAATGGCATTAATCATAAAGATCAAGATATAATTGTTACCTCAAGCCGAAATCTCCTCAATTAAGTTTCTTTAGAAATCATCAACTGTCTGATGCTAATCCCTGGGATGAGACAGTTGCAAGATCAAAGCTTATAGTCAGTATTTTTGTTTATAGTCAGAATTGAACAGTTGCAAGATCAAAGCTTCAAGAATGCTCAAATTCTTAAATAAAACAACCTGATCAAAGATCTTTCACCAAACTTCTTAATTATACACAAGTAAATATGGGCAATAATAAGCCTAATGCAAATTAGATCAACAATGCAAGTAATTAATACAATTAGATCAGCCACCAACTAAAAATACTAATAACACAACTATTACTTATAGAACTTACCCAACTAATAATACAACCAAACAACAAATAACAATATTCCTAATATCACAAGAAACTAATTAAGCTAGTTAGGGAGCAAGGAAAGCAGTGCTAAATTGTAATAGATTAATTGAATTCGAGCGACCCCCCACATTTGATGTAATGAACTGTAATTAAGATGATTGGTCTGAGTACTTGGAGRGGATTAGCCCCTGTAATAGTGACATTTGAGTCTACTGTAGATTGTAATTGTAATCACAGGGTGCCTTTCTTGACTTTTCTTTAATTTAAGTTCTTTTTTAACCCMAAAAAAACCTCAAATTTACATTCAAACTTGACAATGGAAGATTTTGAGACATATTTTTGGCTGAAAATTTCSTTCAAAATAATCTAATCAATCTCTTTTGCACACAATAATACAATTTTTACACAAATTTAAGCTTCCAAATTTTCATAAAAAGCATGAAAGCAATAAAATAGAAACAAGAACAACTCAGTGAAACCCAATTAAGAAAATATGACTGACAATATGTAAAGCCTAATCGAAAATATGAATGAACTCATCACTATTATCTACTTTAACCCAATTTTTGAAAAGTATGAATCAATAAACCCAACTATGAAAAGCATAAAAYTGATTTTAAAAATTAAAATAAAACATACCTAGTGGTGCGTGGTTGGCTTGAACGGAGATAGGGGCGGAGACAAACCGGGATGGTTGCGTGTGCGACGGCGCCTACGAAATTGGGATGGTTAGGGTGTGCGGCGGAGATGGGGGCTGATGGGTTGTACGACGGAGACAGAGGGTTGGTCGGTTGGGGTACGGTGGATTTGGTGATGAGGGATGTCATGTGGTGCTAGGCCGACCAATGAGGGCGGCGGAGGGGTTGCTCGGTTGGTGGGGCTCCGGTGTTGTGTTACTGTGATAGAGCTAGAGAGAGAAAAATGTGCGGAGTGAATACTGGTTTGGTTGGTGTGAGTGTGGGTGTGAGGGATGAGTGAGTGTGAGGGTAATTGAGTCCAAATACACAAAATACGGGCGGTGTACAAGTAAATACATGGCGGTATTTAGCAACCCCCAATTATTTTGAAACAAATTTTTATATACTTGAAAAAAAGAGATAAATATAAAATATTTTAAGCGTGGGTCCCACATGAGTCTCAATGCGAGTTTGGTTTTTCAAAACTTACATTGATACTTCCCAAATCTTTACCCACAATATTGATTGAGACTAACGTGAGACTCTCATTGATACTCCCATCAAACATGTCCTTAGTTGGATACTTGGATGATACCACATCATACCAACAATCTAAATGACCTATAAGGAAACCACAAATTGAACAATAGTTGCGTCTTTRTTGAACCCTAAGTTTTGATGAATGACACTCCAAACCAACAAAGCAAACTCTATGCATTATTGTTTAACATATGTGTTTAGTGATGTGTTTAAAGGATCCATACTTCAAGGAATCTTAATGGATCGAGGACATTCTTAGGAGAATGAAGGAGTTCCTGTGATTATTAGAAGTTTTGGAAGAACTCAAGGAAGAAGTTCAAGATCAAGGAATGGTTGAAGTTTCTTGAAAAGATGACTCGACAAGATCAAAGGAAGGTTGAGTTTCCTTGTGTAAAATATGACTCGACATTGTGGTACAATTAGGTTTAGGGTTTCTAGATTTATTTGTACTGCTTGGCATTAAGATATGAATAATTGCTCAAAAGGATAATAGGAAAAAGTTTAAAGTTTGGATTTTATTTTATTAAAAAATTTTAATCCGTTATTTAATATAAATATCTATAAATAAAGCCTAAGATAATTGTGTATAGATTAAATAAAAATCTTTTATAAAATATTAAAGATATTTCTTTAAATATTTCTTAAAAACCTTATATTTTTCTTTTGTAATAAAATGTTTTATTTTAAAAAACAAAAGATCTCGTGTGTTTTAATGAGTTCCTGAAAAATAGGAAAGTTAGTTATAGGGGAAAACGTGTGTTACTGGCTTTGTTAATCCAACTAACCTGAGATTTTTAAGGGATAATAAACGGCTAAAAAGAATGAGTGGATCGTGGGTTATTGAGTTTGTAGTCAAGTTCAATACAAGCATCACTCTTACAAAAAGGGAGTAATGTGGTAGTGGACTACTGCTGTTGTTTCAACCCTTATGATCACTCTATAAAAATTAAGTTGGTAATTAATCGAACACACACTTGAGCAAGATTCAATCAAGCTAATTACTTTCCATATTGTGCCAAGTATTTAGGTTTATGTTTATGAGTTGTAAAGTGCTTCTTTCTGCGTATTGAAGTGAGGGGTTGTGAAAGTTTCATAACCGAGGGATTTCAAGGGAATCGAGAGTTAGAGGTTCAAGAAGTTCATTGTGACTGAGAACGAGGTTCAAGAAGTTCCTAGGGAACTGAGAACGAGAGTCTAGATTGTTTTAGGTGTTGCATCCTTAATATAATACTGACGAAGTCTGTGTTGCATCAGGCCACAGTTTCCTCTCTTGGCGTTTTTCTTGAAGTTTCTGTGTTGAAAATCTCTAGTCTCAAATTCCTTAGTTAAAGTTCTTTTAATTCCGATAAAAGTGCTCAGTTCCTCCAATACAATTCCACCCCCTCTTTGTATTGTTCAGCTCGATCCAACAGTCTTCTTCACGATTAAGAAGATGATGAAGACAACCACTATGAATAGCGAACAATTTAATTATTTAGATGCGTTGTCAAAATAAATTTAAAATTAAAGTATTGTAATCTCGAACAATAGTGATAGACATTTCGACTTTTCACTACAAATGGACAAGATGTGTTTGCTAAACATAGTTACTTTTGAAATTCATTGATCCTACTTGTTTTTTTTTGGGGGGGGGACTTTAACTAAGTGGAGTACAAGTATTCATTGTGTCAATGGTTTGTGTATTTGAAGATTATTTGCAATGCATTTAACTGCCTAACACTAGAGATAATTTAGATATAATGTATGAGGATTTTGATAGGGCCATGTAATTAGGCCTGAGCACGGATCGGATATCCGATCCGATATCCGATTTCGGATCGGATATCCGATATCCGAAAATCTGGATATTGATATATCCGTATCGATCCGAAATTTTCGGATATCCGATATCCGAAAATTTTCGGATCGGATACTACGGAATCCGATATCCGATTTGACTAATATTTTTTTAAAAATTAGTAGAAATATTATAAAATTTAAATTTTCATGAAAATAAATAAATTTTTCGGATAAAGTACCGGATATCATATCTGATATCCGTTTTCCGGATATCCGAAATCCGATATCCGATATCCGATTTTTTTCGATATTTTCGGATACGATATCCGAAATTGAAAATCAATATCAATTGGTATCCGATATTCCGAAATTCGGATCGGATATCCGATCCGAAATCCAATTCGAATCGGATATCCAAAAAAAATCGATCGATTGCGGATCGAATATTCGGATTTTCGGGATTTTCAGATAGTTTGCTCAACCTAATGGTAATAGAGATTGGTTCAACATGTTCCCAAACTCGTTTAGCTGAAAATATAATATTTTAATCTTTGATGATTCACCTATAAATTTACATAGAATTATACCTGGTAAACTTAAAAAGAAACCTTATAAAATGGAAGTATGGTGGCTTTGTTGTAAAGAGACTTCACAAACAACAAAAGAAGAAGGGCAAAACCAATTTACTGGCTTCACTATCTTCATCCATCAATGAAAGTTGGGGAATGTGTTATGCAAAAGAAAGTAATGATGTTTACAATTCAAGAAGAAACATGGCATAACCTGAGACCAATTTATAGGTGAAATTCAACTCAATCAAGCCAACTCAGACACAATGGTAAAAGCACACTMAGATTTAATCTGCATGAGGGAATGCATTACGCGAGTCAATCTACAATACCTATATTGGAAACAAAAAAAGAAAGGAATAGGTGAGATGCTTGCGGTGATCAAAGTACAAGCTTCTTCTACAAGTGTGTTAAGAAAAGACAAATGAAATAAGGGGAATAAAGGTTCTCGATGATGATTGGGTTCACAAAGAAGAGAGGTAGCTGATCAATTCCTATCCTACTATAAGAAAWTTTTTTCCTCTTCCTCTACTCAAGATCCTTTATCCAACCCTTTTCTTAATTAAGAGCACCAAGACACTTGGCTCTCTATCTCCTAAAACTAAAAGGAATCATCTCTTACACCTTACCTTTCTCTCCCGAGGAAATAAAGGAAGTTGTCAAATGATATCCCTCTTGCATGCTTTCATTTAACACCATTGGGAAGTGGCGAAACATGATATAGTGCTTTTTATAAGCAAATTCTTTGAATGTGGGTACTTACTTAAGGAGGTTAACAAATCACTCATCACTCTCCTACCTAAGATGGACAGACTTAAAAGAGTTTTTAATACAGACCGATCAATTTAAGTAAAACTACATACAAGTTTATTTCAAAATGTATATGGTTAAATTAGAAGACCCAAACCAATCATGGGGGATATCATTAGTGAATTCCAGAATGCTTTAATTTGTCCCTAGAAGACTATCTGACCATTGTATTATTGCTCATGAGATGGTGGTTTGTCTAAAATAAGAAAGAGAGGAAATATATACGAAGCTATCCTCATATTGGATCTCAATAAGGCATATATATTACAGAATCAATTGGGGTTTCTCGAGGAAAGTGTTGGTTGCCTTCAACTTTATCTAACCATTGATTCATTGGATTGAATAATGTGTCTCCTATGCTATTCTCTTGAATGGGTGTCCCTCTCGAAATGTCAATCCTCATGCTGGGTTGAGACAAAGGGACCCCCTATCTTCCTACTCGTTTCTTCTTTGCATTGAGGTTTTATCTGAAGACTTACTCAGGCTATGCAAAGGAGATAAGGGTATCAAGATTTTTAAAAAAAGTGTGAAGCTATATCAACCATTTGCTATTTGTTGATGATGCTCTTATCTGCTTCAAGATAAATCAGAATAGTTGCTCCACCATCAAAAGGATTATTGATGACTTATGTGTGATCTCAGGTGAGTTAGTCAACTTTCAAAAGTCTYATATTCTTTTCAATGCCAACACCACTCTAGAAGAAAAATATTTTCTTATCCTTAATCTTCTCCCTCTCATTCAATTTTTCCATCATCTTTTCCTTCTCTCTCCTCTCATTCACTCAGTATCATCATCTACTTCTTATTTTCCTCTCAGACCTCTATTAAACCCTTGCTCCYTCAAACCTTCAAATACTCATAACTTCTTCCATACTTCTCCAAATCTCACAAATCTTATACCAAATTCATCCTCTTTTCACCCTCTATAATCTCCACTGCCTTTTTCTCTTTCTTCCCCCATTTCACAATCATACTCAAATCCTTATATTCCCACTTCCATCCTCTTATCAACAACGATGGCCCCTAAGAGAGCAAGACTAAGGGAGAGGACACCTAAGGAGGAGCCCTAGGTGACCGTGGATCTTGGAATCAATGAGGACGTACAACACTGAACCAATTATGCTTTTCATCCAGCCATGTTGAGTAACAACGCCAAAATTTGACAGGTTTATCATCGCATACCTACCAAAAATACCTATTAAAACTAACTAGTAGTAATAGGATAAAATTCACAAGGAGTATAAAACTTGCCCACAGTACACTCACTACATGAACATTCTCTAAAATACCCAATGAATACTTCACAAAACAATCAACCATTTGAGGGGTAATACTAGTTTTCTTTTAAGATCTCCCATGTTTAATTTGTTATAGACTGACAAAGGCATAACACTTACAGTTGTGTCCAAACCACACAATGCATTGTCGATATGTAAAGCTCCTATATCACATGCACAACAAGAATCCGCGTTTTTAGCGACAAAATTTACCGATCGCCACAAAAACGGTCGATAAAGGAAACATTACCGATCGTTTTTGAATGGATGAAATTTACCTATCGTTTTCTAAAAATTACCAACTGTTCTTAAATACGGTCGATACTTACCGACTGATTTTGAAATTTACCGAYCAATATCGGTCCGTTATTATTTATAAAAAAATATTCATTTTAGAAAAATGATTTTACCGATCGTTGAACGATCGGTAAATCTTAAAATGAAAATATTTTAATTTTACGGAAATTGATTTACCGACCGCTAAACGGYCGGTAAAACCAATTTTCATAAAATTAAATGAATTACTGCCTRTGCTACCTTAGCCTTTACTAACTTATCCCTATTTGTACGGTTCCCCTATTCCCTCTCTCATTCCTCTTATCCTCTTTCTTTTTTCCTTATTTTCATTCTCCTCTTTCTCTCTCCTCCCTCCATTCTGCTTCCCATCATTTTTCACTTCCAAAATTTTCATTCTCCCTCTTTCTCTCTCCTCTCTCCTCCCAAATTTTCCGTTACACAGCCCCACGATCACGCCACCTCGCCGCCGCATTGCCGCTCAATCTCACCAATCTAAAATAAAGGCAAGTTATTCGTTTTTTCTTTTTTTTCCAGCATTTTTATTTTTAAGGTTTTTATTGGAATTTTCGAGTTTTTTAGATCATTTTTTAGATCTATGTTTTTTTTCTTTTTTCTGTATTTTCCCCTTCATTTTCATTTCTAGATCTACAATTTTATGGTTCGAAATTTCTGTTTTCGTTTTTTCTGACGGGCTGTTTTTATTTTTTTATTTTCATTTTGATTTTGATATTTTGATTGTAGTTCTGAGTTTTAGTTTTCGATCTGATTTTTTATTTTCAATTATCGATATGATTTTTTTTTCGTTTCAATTTTTTGATTTAAATCTGACATTTTTTTTATTTTAATCCTTTGCAGTTTTTTTGTTCCAAGAAATAGAAGATGTGGAAAAATCAATCGTAAAGACCTGGTGAATTCAAGGCCAAGAGAAGAATTATTAAGTTTTTTAGAATATTCAATTGTGAAAGGAGTATTTCAAGTATTTTGGCTTGCTAAATGTGTAAATCAAAGTTAGTTTGTGTATAAATATGATTTTTATTATTTTTATTTTATAAATTTCAGTTTATATAATTCTTTATTTAATTTTGTAATTGTTGCTTTAGGAAGTGGGGAACCAGCGTGAATGAACACTGGTAATTTGAATTTTTACCTGCTTTGGGAGCCATTGTGCATTTATTTGCATTGCTTGTTCTTTTTTTATTTAAAAAAAAAAAATCCAGGCTTTATTTTACCGATCGTCAAACGGTCGGTAATGTCTTATTTAGCGTCCATTTGGTTTCCGACCGTCACTGACCGTGAGCAGTCGGTAAAAGCTTTACCGACCTCTCCGCATTTTTACTGACTGTTTTTGACTTGTTTTGAATAGTTGGTAATACCTTGTTTTCTTGCTGTGATGGAATCGAAAAACTTCTAGGATCCTTATATTTTGCTAGAGACTTATTTTGTACAATAACAATGCACTGTTTAGTAAAAGCAACAGTCTTCACGCATTGTATCCCACTTCTTGGTTAACATGTACTTTAAAAATTTTACACAAGGGGGGGGGGGGGGRAMTTKATTAATTAACTTTGTGAAATGAACTATTCCCTGAAGGTTTCTCATGACATCGAGACACTTGCTGAACTGCTGATCCTGCTTTTTCTTTGAAATTGTAGTTGGGAAAGACAGTTGAATTGGAGGTACAACAATAGGAAGTGTTTTTACTACCTCCTCCTCTGTTCATCTTCCTTTACAACTTCCTCCCTTTTAGCAATCTTGGCACCTATATCAACATTTGAGCATAATACATAAAGACCTAAAAAACACATAAACTATAACCACAATACCCAAAACTACTTCTATTCACGCTCATCTTCACAAAAGTGGTTCAAAACTTGAGATCATGTGTATTCTTCGATGTCATTGCATCTTCCAATAATTCCAACACCCATAGTGTTGTAGATATTATGGTATAAACAATTGTACTATAGATTAGAACTCCTTGAATCAAATTCATCTTCCACAACATGAAAATAAGCTATTATTGACCGTCCAAAACAAATTAAAAACGGTCGGTAAAAACGCGGAAGGTTTACTGACCGCTAACGGTCGGTAATCGACGGTTGGTATTTATTTGGACGGTAAATAAGACTTTACCGACCGCTAATCGGTCGGTAAAATTTTACCAACCGTTACTACCGACGACCACTAAGAACATACGATGATCTCCGACGGTTTAAAACAGACAGAAATTACCGACCGTCGAACGATCGATAATTTTACATATTTGYGACCGTTTAGCAGCCGGAAACCATCCATTAAAATGGGGCATTAATTCGTAGAATACATTTACTGACCGCTAAGCGGTTGGTAAAAGTCAACCTTTGACATGTACCGACCGTTGACATGTACCGACCGCTAAACGGTCGGTAAAGTCAACTTTTGACTTTTACCGACCGCTAAGCKGTCGGTAAATATATTCTACGAATTAAAAAAATGGAAAAGCTGTCAGAGAGTTCTTCTGACAACTTTTCAACATTTATGAAGCCAACAAATTGAAAAAACATATTTCGTAAATAAAACCTTCAACTACTTGTATACTTCGTATTACTTTTACAACTTTATAATAAATCACAAAAAATTATTTTACATTTACAACTTTACAATAAATCACAAAAAATTATTTTAATTTTACAACTTGTTTTTGACGGGTACTTTTACAACTTTAATCTTCAATTAACTTAAATCTTCACTTCACTTAAGAACTTCCAAGGAACCAAAATCTGCAAAAAATAACACAAAAAAACACAATAATGATTCAACAAGTCCATAATCAAAATTAACAAACGAAAAAACAAATTAAATTCTGGCAAAATAACATAAAAAACCCAATAAATCAAAATTAAACAAAAACTAGATACAATTTTAGAAAAATCAACAAACGAAAAATCAATCGATTTTTTTTTAAAAAAACTAGATCTAAAATCATCTAAAAAAAAAAAAAATCAAAAACCAGTTACAAAAATCAAGAAACGAAAAATTAAAAAATTTCTGGAAAAATAAACTGAAAAAATCAGACGAAAAAGGAGGGGGGAAATCCTAAAAATTAAATCTAAAATGCAACAAAAGAGAATTAAAAACGAAAAATTCTCAAACAGAAAGACGAAACAGGAAAAAATTTCTCAAAAAACAGATCTAATGAAAAAAGGAAAAACAACTCACCTAAATCTAGAAAAGACGAATTTATAGAAGAAAAAAAATGAAACCCTAGAAAATCAAAATCAAAAGACGAATTTAAAGACGAAAAAATCAAATTTAAAAAAGAAGAAAAACGAAAATCAAAATAAAAAGATTTCGAACCTAGATCTAACAAATTAAAAAAAGAAAAAATCAACAAAGATATTAAACAAAAACTAACCAGAATTTTTTTTAAAAAAATTAAAAAGAGGCGAAAACTAACCAAAAACAAAATAGGGTGGCGATGAAGGAGGAGATTGCGTTGATGAGGGCGGCGATGACGCGTTGATGAGGGCAACGATGAAGCGTGAGGAGAGAGATGAGACGAGGAGGAATAAAGAGAGAGAGAGAGTGAGAGGAGTGAGGAGTGACGATGAGGATCGAGAGAGAGTGAGAGAAGGTGAATGAGGAAAGTGTGTGAGGAGAGACGTGAGTGAGGTGAGAATGAGGAGAGAGAGTGAGGGGTAAGGAAATAAGAAATAAATTGAGGAGCGAGAGTATGAGTGAATGACGCATGTTAAATAAAGAAACCGACCATATGGTCGACTTTGAGCTAAAATGAAAAAACTCATTTACCGACCGTCTATGGTCGGTAATGCCACGTAGACGGTCGGTAATTTTGTTTCCAAGTAAAAAAAAAATATTTGACCATATTACCGACCGTCTAACGGTCGGAAAAAATAAAAAATGGACGGTAATTTCCGTCCATTATAAGAAATGGTCGGTAAATCTGTAAAAATGGTCGGTAAATTGCGTCCTATAAAAACGGTCGATAATATGACATCTTCCAATCGTTTTCGTAACGGTCGGTAAAATCCGTCGTTAATAACGCGGATTCTTGTTGTGTTCCCCAACATGACTCTAAAAACCAAACCCAAACCCCACAGTGAGGAAGATGTAACAACACAAACTCAATAACGGAATGACAAGACACTACAACAAAAACCCCATAATAATGGGGACTAGATACTCTCTTGAATGAAGAGAGATTTATCAACTAGAAAAAAGTTGAGAGAAAATCACAAATATATATAGAAGTATGAGATTTGGGGCTTGCTATGGCCAAAATTAGCCATGGTWGCCCCAACAATGAAGCTTTGTTGATATTTTTTTTGGGATTTTTGGGAAGTTAAAGAGATGGAAGGGAGGAGAGAAAACAATGTTTTTTAAAAGAGAAGTTTATTAATGTTAAAGTTGCTGCGGCACATTATGATTAATTAGGCTTGAGCATGGACTGGTTTAGTACAATTTAAGTACCAAACCAAACCATACTAGATATTTATCATATTGTGCAACTTTAACATGAATAGCATGTACCTCACATTGAATACCCTTAAAAGAATTTAATACTCTCATGAATCTAAAAGTTTTTAATTTCCTTAAATTTGAAAAAAAAACTTTATTTGTTTGAAAATTTACCAATATACTCATGAGATTAGGTTTATTCACTCATATACCCTTGTGTTTATTTTGAGTTGCCTCATGTATCCTTAGGTCAGATGTTGTGCCTCAAATGCCCTTACTCATGAAGAAATCATTAATGACATTAGTTTATTAGCCATTTTTTCCTCTTTTAATTTCTTCTTCTCCTTCTCTCTCATCTACTTTAGTTTGAGCTTCAATTTCATGCCTCTTCTTCACTTCATCATCTTGGAAAAAAGAGACCTAAATTCGAACCCCAAAATTCAAACCACCTAAATCCCCAACCCAAATTTCGAATGTGATAATGGAAGAAAATGAGTACGCGTAGTAAGAAGGTGTTACTGATTCATAACAGAGCTTGGTCTTCCTTGGTTGGAATACATGATGTGCACCTTAAAAGTTTAAGACACTCTCACTTTAATATATAGAATATAATAAATATATACAAATTAATTTTGTAAAAAAACAAGTTAATTGATGAACAACAAAAATGAGGGAAAAAATATCTGACAATAAACTTAACGTAAATATCTACTCATTAAATCATTGAAAAACTCTTTTTTTTAACAATTTTTTAATTCATATAACAAATACGCATCGCTTAAAATTTTAGTTGATACTTTAATCTATAGGATAAATATAGATAAATTAATTTTGTAAAAAAAAAAAACAATTTTATTAATGGTCAAATATGCCCGTTAACATATGCAATATCACAATGAGAACAACAATTGAGAATGTTAGGATACTTTTATTACTCCTCTATTACCAGAAAAAGTTTGGGTGTGAATATATGAACGAATTCTGCAAAAAGGAAAAAAAAAACATATGAACAAATTTGTACAGGTTTGTGCAGTTGATTGTTCTTAATGCACTACGGAGTACTTGAAATTACAGATTTCAACATAAATTTATTTGAATATCTTCATATTTGGCCTTTTCGTTCTACATTTTAATAAAATATTGTATATTTAATTTGTACGTACCTAGTATATACTAGCTACAAACATTTATAAAATTACAAAAAGAATGACATAAATATTCCAGCTTTTGAATGATCACAATCTTGACACCGTAGTAGTATACGACGCAAGTAGTGCTGCATGAAAGGAAAACAAGGTCTCAATTTCAGCATGGGAAGGAGGAAATCTGGTTGTGGCCACAACAATAAATAAACTTACTTGTCAAAAATATATTCATTCTTTTTTACTCGCATTATTATTTTAAAAGTACCGGATTATTTTTTAGACAATATATGGAAAAGAAGACAATAAGAAAAAAAAAACCAATGAAACTCATGTGATTAGAAAGTGGTATACATAGAGAATTGATTTTCCAAAACAGAAGTGGTACTAGTAAATTAGATTTTTGTAAAATAGAAAATGATACGACTAAAAAAACGTAGTATTAAATATTCATCATAAGATTTTTTTTTGTTTTGTGCTTAAAAAAACAGAGTTAAAAATCGATTTCAGAATGTTCTAAATTAAAAGAGAAATTTTAACCGCTTGAAATTGTCAGTGTATATATATTATATTTTTTGACATCAACCAAAAGTTTAAACTGATGGTTAAGGCCCAAAAATATAATATATATTCCGACAAACGACCATATCAACTTAACCAAAAGTTTAAGCTGAAAAGTATATACTCTGACAAATCCCCCGCCCTCTCCATCATAAGATTTTTATACAAAAAGAATTTATTGCGACAGATTTTAAGCAAAATGTGGTTAATATAAGCGATGTGGCGATACATCTAACACAAAAAGGAACAAACCACGTGGACCGTAACTACCCTTCCATGCAACCTACCAAATTTCACATTTCACTCTTTTATTCAAAACATCACTATGATTCACTACTTATAAATTCCACTTGTTATGCCACCAATTTTTATTAAACTGTGCACTCGTATTCTACTGCTAAACTCTTACAACAGTAATTATTCAACTAAAAAACAAGATATTTTTCATTCATCATTTTCATCTTACCAAAAAATAAATAAAAAATGAGTTCATTAGATGAAATTCGCAAGGCTCAAAGGGCAGATGGTCCAGCAACAATCTTGGCAATTGGCACTGCTACTCCACCTAATTGTGTTTATCAATCCGATTATCCCGATTACTACTTTCGTGTTACTAAAAGCGAGCATATGACTGAGTTGAAAGAGAAGTTCCAACGCATGTGTACGTTTTTTTAATTTTCGTCGTTTCTGATTTATTCTGTGGTCTGCGAATGAGTCAGAAGGGCGGTTTTATGATACATTTCCTTATAATTTGCTTCATGCATGGTGTTGAAAAGGGATCTAGCTRCATTTTTAGTCGTCACTTAAAAAAGTTGGTTTTATTTTACACTTGACTTTGCTCTTTTTATGTATAAACTTATACTTGTAGTAAAGACTAATTAAGGAGTGAGAGATCGTATGTTAAAATAGGAAAATGGGCCCAAGTTTTGATTTAACATGCTTCAATATATTTGCATAGTCACCCACTTATTAGGGGCCCAATAATAAATGACACTTGTTTAAGGAGTTAATCATCTTCTAATATTATTAAGCACATAAATATGAAAAGTGCATAAAATCTCGTGTCAGTCTGTTTATGTGCAACATGTGTTTGATCTATGTGTTTTGATCTAACTTATTCTTTTTTACTTTTTGAGTAGTCGTTTAATACTTATATATATGCAGYCATAGAATTTAATAATCATATTGTACTCCCTCCGTAACATAATTCTCGCAACTCTTTCTATTTTCGTCCGTAACATAATTTTTGCAATACTTGTACTTCATTCTTAATTTGACTTGAAATTTTTTCCCCTCCCTTGTACCACATCAAGTGAAATATGRAAAAAAACACCAAAGTGGTCATTCCACTAATTTATCCTATTCATTCAAAGCCTTTTCCTCCAATTCCGATGATGTTTTGTATTTTAAAAATGAACAATTTGTTAACTTGTTTTTGTTTAGAGTGTTCGTCTGAAAACAATTGAACCGAAATAATTTAGTTATGAGAGAAGGAAATTAGTGAAAATAATTTGTTAACTCATAGATTTTTTGTGTTTCCACCACACAAAAACTTCTTAGAGCAAAGCATGCATCATTAGGTTGTGTTGATGTTATAATTTGAATAATTAAGTTGGGAACTTAGGAGCAATAGACAATAGTTATCATTTTTTTACCAAGTAATACAGTTTATAATAGTTAGCTAACACATTACCTAAAATGCTATACTAAAATATTATACGGAGTAGTAATGTTTATAACAACATCCACAATAATGAATGAAGTTAAAATACTAGCTTGCAAATCTTGAAAGTTTAAAGTTACAAGCTTGACAATTGTGAAAAAAATGAATTTGTAGGTTAGACAAATCTTGTAGCTTTGTCACTATGTCATTAAATTTTAAGTTACGAGATTTGTAACTTTACCTTGTAAATAGTTGTAGCTTGAAAATGACATAGTTTGAAAAGATGATGTGACAAACAAAGTTAAAAGATTTGTTGCTTTCGATTGTGGATGCTCTAAGGTTCGTGAAGAGAAATGTGACAGCGCCTTTATCTATTAATGGCTTCTAGAATTTAGGATMTGTTTGTTTGGATTTAATTGGAGCTGAAYTGAAATGAATATTTTATGAAAGAAGATTATTAGGTTAGGTAACTGAACTTAAYTAAATTGAATTGAACTTAATTGAACTAAACTTATGYACCATARAAATAAGTATAAAGAAACAGGGYCTTAGTAGCAAGATTGCATTGAATATTTAAAGAGTAGTTGTGTATAAGTAGTTTATGAATGCAAATGTAAACCAAACACTGTATTTGGATGAGCGGTCCAAATGGTCAAAACATCTGATGATTCGATGAATTTCATACGTTCTGATGAAAGTGATAAATTTGACAGGTGATAAATCAATGATTAAAAAACGTTACATGCACTTGACAGAAGACTTCCTCAAGGAAAATCCCAACATGTGTGCTTACATGGGCGCTTCCTTGGACACTCGTCAAGACATTGTGGTGTCTGAGGTTCCTAGGCTTGGCAAAGAGGCTGCTGTCAAGGCCATCAAGGAGTGGGGCCAGCCCAAGTCCAAGATCACCCACGTCATCATGTGCACCACCTCGGGTGTCGAYATGCCCGGGGCCGACTACCAGCTCACCAAGCTCCTCGGCCTCCGCCCCTCCGTCCGACGCTTCATGCTCTACCAACAAGGCTGCTTTGCCGGTGGGACCGTGCTACGCCTTGCCAAGGACCTGGCYGAGAACAATCGTGGGGCCCGCGTCCTTGTCGTGTGCTCCGAGATTACCGCCATTTGCTTCCGTGGGCCCACCGAGACTTACTTGGACTCCATGGTGGGCCAGGCCCTTTTTGGGGATGGGGCCGGGGCGTTGATTGTGGGTGCTGACCCCGATGAGTCCATCGAGCGGCCTYTGTTTAAAATGGTTTGGACGGCCCAAACCTTACTACCGGACTCCGAGGGGGCTATTGATGGACACTTGCGTGAAGTGGGCCTGACTTTTCATTTGTTAAAGGATGTTCCCGGGCTTATTTCTAAGAACATTACCAAAGCCCTTGAAGAGGCCTTTACCCCACTTGGGGTTAGTGACTGGAACTCTATTTTTTGGATCGCGCATCCCGGTGGGCCCGCGATCCTAGACCAGGTCGAGGCCAAACTGGGCCTCAAGGAAGAGAAACTCACGGCCACCCGTAATGTGCTCCGTGACTTTGGTAACATGTCTAGTGCATGTGTCCTTTTCATACTAGACGAGATGAGGAAGAAGTCGAYGAAGGAGGGGAAGGCAACCACAGGAGAAGGGCTAGATTGGGGTGTTTTATTCGGGTTTGGACCGGGCCTTACCGTCGAGACCGTTGTGCTCCACAGTGTACCTTTGAACTATTAAACGCGGTACATGGTGAAACAAAAGGAACACAAGAGTAAGGTTCTATCATGTGATTAGTTGCACTAATACTGCAAGACGTTGCTTTTCTGATGAATTGTAGAAATGTTTACATTTTAAGTCCAAAGTCGTTGTAGCTTTACGTTGTACGCTTTTTTTTTTCCCCTTACTAGAGACTCTATCTTTGAGATATATTAATTACATTCCTTTGTATCCTGATGATTATCATGTATGCTTTTAAGAACAAGAAATTCATGAGAAATTAATGTTATAATTGTAAACTCGTAAAAAACTTAAAGTTTAGAACTTCCTTGTGTAGAGTATAATRAGAAAATCACAAATTGATTTATTTTCACATACTGAGGATATTCAATTCAATACGGCATTGTATATTTTAAAATGTAATTGTGTATGAACTTAATTATTTGTGGTTGATAATATTCAAATAATGGCGTAATCACTGTTTATAGCTAGATAGATCGAAACCTGCAACTACATTAATTAATGAAATGTACGATAATAAARAAAGGAAAACAAACAAAAGAGATAAAGAGACACAAGAGATTGGTGACGCGAAAACCCAAATCAGGAAGAAAATCGCRGGTAACAATGAGGCTACAAATCCACTATAACTTTGGCCTTGAATTGGTAGTGYTATAGGCTATTTATGCTTTTGTACACAATATACTTCGTGATAGTTTTGGGTGTAGTGGAATTTGTACGTGGAAATGGGGTTTGACACCAAATCTTGATGATCTGAAATAAACATAGCAGTTGTAGATGCGCCCTCCCATGCTAGATTGCTTCATTCGGTGCTTATATTATAGGTGTCTCTAATGGACCTATGATTGCCCACCGTTTGACTATCTCTTCAGTTATCAATAGTAAGACTTCTCTGCGACATCTTGGCTCTACTAATACTCGAGCCATCACTCCAATGTTCCTCAATCACCTGATTGACTGCTTCTTTGGCGTTTATTTAGGATTAGCTTCTCGATACTTCTCACGGTTCTTGTCTCTTTAGGCACTTCAGCTCTTGACCTTCCTCCTTCGTGCCTCCTGTGCTGGACTTAACTTCCAGTCTCGAGTAATTTTAGGTGCGCAAGCTAAATCGTGACACAACAATCATAATAACTCAGGAATCTAAGATCATTACGTATGAATAATTTGTTACATTAAGAAATGATAATAGATACTACTTGAATACTAGATTCGCCAAGACTTTAATCGTCAAACTTGAAATTTAGTTGAGATGGTCATTAACATGCTACACCGAAAGCAAAGCAGCAGAAAACCAGTATATTATAGATTTCTCTCTCACTACTCATCTATCTCCCTTGATCATGTAGAATTGATTTCGCGTAACGCAGGAAGCCTATTTATGTCCACTTTCAGCACTAAGGTCATTTCATGTTGAGAGAAAGTGACAGAGTTACCATATTACTCATTCTAGACGTCAACTATCGATTAAGTGTGAATTGGTTATGTACAAAACTCTCGCAAGAGATATAGACTTAATCCAATACATTAATGGTTATGAGGTTTTCTATACCTCTATATAAAGAGTTGTTGAGAGCGTTGTTAATTTAGTTTCACTCAATATAGTGTGTGTATGAGAGTAGTTAACTCCTGTTTAACAACTGGAGTCCACTTATGCTTATTCCGGTGTTTGTCGCATATCTGGAGTCGAGGCTTAAATAATCCTTTGCTAGAAGTCCATGTAAGACAATGTGGCTGTTTAACTCCTCCTACACTTTCTTTCTATCCGAGAAATACAAAGCTGTCAGCCCAACGACTGTGGGACCGCCCCAAAGTATATGCCAAAATTATTTAACCCGAAGCATAGGGCAGAAGTACCTCGTACATGCAATTAGATTAATGAAGTGAAATGTGTACGATCATTAAAATAAGGAACAAAAATGCGACAGCAAACGAATTGGTGTACCTGCGGAAACCCAAAGTCAAGAAGAAAATGCCGCGGGGTATGCAATAGAGGTACCAATCCACTGATAACATTGGACTTGAATTGTACTTCTTGATAAATCAGGATTACAGATACGGCGTCGTAGGCGAATGTCTTGAGCTATGAAATAAACTTAATCTGAGGTTAAGTAGAGGAGTGCTATATTGCCTAGGTTTATGCTTGTACACAATAACTTCGTAATAGTTTTGGGTGTAGTGAAATTTTTACTTGGAAATGTGGGTTTTGGGCTACACTAATGTCTCGATGATACAATATAAACAATCGCAGATGGATGGTAACATCCCCTCTACATGCTGGTCATTGTCGTGCCTTATTAGTATAGTGCCTTCTAATGTGACGATGAGTGTCCACACGCGGTGCTGTTATTGCTTGATGTGGTCTGCGTTGTTATATGCTAGTTTATCTTCTCCAAGAGATTCTTGGCTTCCCTTAATACTTGGTCTGTTCAACAGGGTCCATGATTTCCTACACTCACGCTGGTTTACCTTGCTTCTTGGGCGTTTATTAAAGTACTAAGTAAGTCTCTCTGATACAGTCTCAACGGTGCCGCCCCCCGTTGGGATTGGGTTCCCCTTTTCTTTTGTTTTAGGCACGTTCAGCTTTGACTCTTCCTCCCTTCTGCTCCTCACTAGCTTGGTTTACTCTGCGTCGGATATGATAAATGATTTATGCCGCAAGCTAAAGTCGGGCACATCACTCATGCAATAATGTAGGAAACTAAGCATCTATACACGAATTTAATTTTTGTATGACATAAATTGTTGAGTCGCTCTTAGTTTTCATGATGATGACAAGCCATTGACAGGAAACAGTACACACTTAATATGAATAATAGTTGTTTTTGGAACCATAAGTGCTGATTTAGGATACTTTTGTTCCCCAACAATTAATACTGTATTATGTATACCATTGGAAACTAACTTGGTTTGTTACAACCGGAACAGCTGAAATACACACAAAAGCTCAGTAATACGTTGTCCAGAATCCGAGTATCAAGAGTTTTTCCTACTGTTATCATCTGAAAAACAGTCAGATGTGCCTTTAGTTCACTTTAAAACATGTTCATTCTAGAGAGTGCATGTTGTCCAAGACTGAAGTGTGAAGCCTTTGAAGACATCGAGAAAGTAGTGTGGATCAAAATTGAAAGTATATAAAAGGGAAGAATTCAATAGTTCTTGAACATTATCATGAAAAAGAGTTAAGAAATTTCTTAATAAGTTTAGACCTTTAGGAATTCAAGTTCGGGAATAATGCGCTGTAGTGTTGACTTAATTGGTTGTTGGTTTAAGTGCTGTGATATGTGTTGCTCTTGGTGTAGACACCCGCGAGACTCAGGTGAAAAGTTCTCCCAAACTGCAGTAACCGACTGATTGATAAGAATGACATAATCACGGTGTTCTGGTGATCAGAGTTTGATTCTATAAGAGTACGCAGTTGAACTCGAGAAAAGCTCAAAATATGGTGAAGATCCAAGCTCAAAAATCGAGTCCTGAAGGTCAAATTAAGGAGAGGTGCGCAAATAAAGTAGATTATCTTATTTATTGATTTATCTTTCTATTTTTTAGAAATTATCCCTATTGGTTTGACTAGGATGTCAAATAATTTATATTGTGGATTTTCTCAGAGTTTCCTTATTCATGTGCATTCTCTCATTTTCAGGAGTTCACGGACAGTCTTTTTTTAATATGGTTTCCGGATTTTCTATATAATTTTGCTATGAATACAAGAATAATTTGACAAAAATCAAAATACTGCAAGAATAATCATATGAAAAATCAGAAAATACTTTAAAAATACCCAAAACATATACTTGGAATGTTTCTAGGAGACCTCATAGGATACCGTGTATTTCTTGCAAAAAAAGTGTCTAGGTCATGGGCAAAATCCAAGAGATATCGACAAATCCGCCGTATAATGATTTCGAGTGGGAATTAAGCGTGAGCGTAGATATCGCTCAGATTGACGCTATGATACCGTCTCAATGTACTGAGCGTATGATACGCTCCGTTGGATCGTAAATTGCCCTACATCTAAAGGAAAGATTTCAGAGATTTATCAAGCATAAGTAATGGCGCCAATCTGAGCGTATATAACTGCTCAGTTAATTCCGACTAATAATACGCTCCACTAGCCGCGGAATATACGGGAGCGTCAGTACTCCCTCGTTGCTGAAGCAAAATAGTAATAGTTGCGGTGCGCTTTTGGTTTTCTGCGCCAATAACAAGAACCCCTCTTAATTCGTTCCCATTTCGATGAGGGATACGTACATAGCGTTGCCTAGGTCATCGCATAGCTAATCTCGCTCTCTCACTCAATTACTCTCTTCTACACTAAAATATCCAACTCTTTCGCCGATGCGGTAGGGGCTGGGTGAACAAAAATACGAGTTCTAATACGTCTTTAAATTGCAAATCAACGGATGCGATAATCAAGGTATAACTCGAGGTTACTCCATTCCAAAACCCTCATTTCGCTTCTTCTAACTTGATTAATAAACTATCGATGGTGAGATTCCAACAAATAAAAGGTAGAAACCCACCTTTAATCCGCTCATGTAGATTGTAGGATTAATTTATCAACTTTGAAGGGTTGTTTTCAATTTGTCATTAAACCTATATCCTTCTCATTTCCTCGTGTCATTATGTACTTGTCATTACCACGTCTCTTTGCATTTTGTATAGCAAAGCTTAACAGCGCTCTCGTCAACACTAACTATTTTGTTTTGATTTGTTTAGCGGACCTGATCAAGGCGCTATCATTAACTATTAAATTTTCTAACAGTTTTGTGTTGTTTGCAGCAACAAGGTAAGGGTGATGTATACGTGATATATAGTTGGTAGTATGTAGCAATCTGGCGTGCCACGATTTGGTATATACTTCTGAAATTAGAAACTAAGTACCAGAATTATACGCAACCACAGAGAGAGTCAGATGATATATGAAAAACAACCGTCTTCTTAGGGTGGGTCTCCTTGGTTAGATAGTGACTAACAATCATCAAGTGAGCGGCCTTATCCATGTGTAGAGTCATTGTCTGGTTCATAATAAGTGAAACATTGCACGTATGAACTTTAGGATTAGTCCGACGTCTAATTGAAGTTCTTGGAAATTGTAATACCTATGTGCAATCCAATAATCGCGTGGAATGGAATTAAAATGAGACCGGTCACGAGTAGAAGTGGCGGCTACATGCGGCAGGATTGGGTCAAAGAATCAACTGTCCGTACCAATTCCCCGCAGTGAGAACCCCATACGAGCTGTTACTTGAATATGCGGGACCGTGGGTAGACCATTATTGGCGACAAATCTTTCCGGGCGTCCGGATTAACCTTAATAGGCAGAGTGCGACCTCGTTTACCGACAGACATCCCCGCCCAAACGCACGTCGACAGTGCAGGGTGTCTGTGGCTCAAGCCCAACAACACACACAACCACCCACACATCGGACGTAGGCCAAGCCCCCTTGCGGGGTAACGCTCCGTCTACGTTCTGAGTATGGTATGAATTCTGGTATCAAAGAATGGGAACAGAAGTTCATAACATATGCTTAATTAGGGAACACAGCCTGGCGGAATCAGCTGTGTCCCTGAGCGGAATTATGAGCTGCGGTGTTGAAAAAGAAGTGTTTTCTAGAATATTTGAAAGAATATATTTGAAAATTAAGGTTGTCATGCTGAAATATAGGAATGAGAAGATATTGTTCCGTGTAAAACCTAGGAGTATATAGGTCTTGTTCGTGATTCATTTCCTAAAAGATGAAAAATCGGATTCAGAAAAAAGAAAAATAGATGAGAGACCGGATTTCCCCCCCCATAAATCTCATCTGCATGCTCGCAAGTAGAGATTAAGAAACAGGTTAGGTCAACAAAACATATAGAATACTCATCTGATACTTCTAAATCCATACATCTCTCACGAGCAAGAAGCTGTGATAAAAAAAGGATGCTTTATATTTTTAAAGAAAAAACGAAGCACAAAACTTTACTTGAGTCATACACAAAGAGCATTAGCGACGCTTTATATTTCTCTTTTAGCTTAGTTAAGGAAAGTAATCAAAAAGAGCAGAAAAGGTGCATGGAAGGCATTCGACAGAGGTGGTGAAGCCTGGTGAGGTGTTTGTGAGTTTTCAACACAAATTTGGACTTACGAGTGGTGAGTCACAAGTGCTACCATTCAGATGAGTTGTGGGGTCGCTTGTTTCTCCTGAGTAGCGAAACAGCAGACGTGAGGTGTGTTCTTGTTTTTCAAGGAATAGATTAATAAAAGAACATAGGGTAGGAGGACGTTAGTGCCCAGAGGTTGGGTGAAAACCTCTCGTTAAATCTGTGTGTTCTTAAATTGCTTATTATAGATTCCGCTACTTCAGGAAGGCCAGAGCCCAACTGGTTCTATACGTAAAGTCCGAAAAGAAAGAAAAATGGTAATTAGGATAATTATACTTAATTCACTGCCCCTCTTGAGTATCACATAACCTAATCAATTGGTATCAGAGCCAAAGGCTTCTTGCAAGGAATAACATCTAAGAGGAATCTCAAGGTATGATACTGACGCAGAGTTTTAGTGCGATGGTTATATCAGCAAGAACACCAAAGTACACACGGTAAGGCAACTGATGTATGGTGGATTAGAACATGATCAGAGAATGTGATTATGTGGGATTGATTATGAATGCTGTTGGCTTTAGAAAAAATGGTCCTAACAATAAGCATTGTGAAGACTGATCTTTTGAAGAGAAACTAGAACTCTAAAGAAAGACTAGTGAATTGGTGACTACTGATTACAAATTACTTGAGAAGAATGCAAATGCAATTCCATATTACAGACAAGGCCATCAAAAGGGTGATACAGAGGATAAAATCGAGATTTCCTGAATGGCAGCAGTGCAAAGAAATTTGGGATACTCTTGAACTTAACTTATGAGGGAACCCTGAGTAAAAAGATCCAAAATTGATTACTACTTATTCCTAAAATATGAATTTTCGCTAGGAACAAGGGTGAAAAGATCATGAATATTTTCGTTAGATTTCCATTGCACAAGTAATCATAATCTTAGATCCTTTGGCATAAGAGTTTTTCTGATGAGGATCTTGTGAGAAAAAGTAATTGCGCAGTTTGAACAGATGCAGGACAGCCATGGACACTGTATCTATGAAGCCAAAGGACTCTGGTCGAGCTGTAGTCGCGGATACTAGCTGAGGTTTGGTTCTCAGACAACATGAAGTTATGAGTGACGTAAGTTTGGAAGGAGAAACCGAGCCCAGAGCATAGCCCTTAATAGGGTAACAGTAGAAAAGATGAAGATGAGATGGCATGTATGTCCAAAAAGGTTTGAAAGAAACTGTCCGAGAATCAAAGAGAGGGAAGAACTTCAAAGGTAAGAGAATTTCAAAAAGACTAACTTCATTCTCTATAGGGTGCTTCAGTGTGGAGAGAAGGGAACATTCTATGCAGTAGATTTCCTAAGTGAAGGACAAGACAGTCCAAGTCTGGCAGAAAAGCGAGCTTTTAGAAATGCTATGATAGCGGATCGACTCAGATCTGATGAGGATGAGAGAATCACCTAACCTAGGGTGTTTGTCATGACTGCCGTTTGCAAACATACAAGGGAAACAAACGACTTGATTTCGGAACAAATAGGGGTGAACCAGCACATTTGAAAAGTGCTTGATGCCAAAGAAAGGATGTGCCTGCATGAAACACAAGGTAAGAACTTAGAAACACGTAGGGCTGCGAAGATATGCATTGAGTAATCGATAAGAGATAATATGCTTGCTTGTATAGATTCTTTGTAAGATAATGCTCATAATACTAGGTGAAAACTGTACATAACTGACAAAAGAGAACTTAAAGAAAAACGACTGAATTGTGAAGGTATCTATTAGCTGGTAGTTGATCGATCCTGTGAAGAGAAGGCTTTGCCATGAATATAAAAAGATATCAGGGGCAGAGTCCTTGAGGTTGTAATTGGACATGCAAAGGTGGAACTTGAATAAGGCCAATGCTCTAAAACTAAACTATCCAGGTTGATGGGGAAGGACAGATTATCCTTCTGGTTCCCAGATGACTGTATTAACCTCTAGTGATATTGCTGTGATTTTGCAGCAGCTACGAGGAAAAGACACCGAATTGTAGCAGGAACTCATGTTGAGAGGAGACTTTGAGAATAACTGGCACAGACACTTAGAAGGAACAACTTCACAAAGAGAATGGTTACTCGCAAATGAACTGCAGCCACTATTCGTTGTCCCCCAGAGAATGTAACCGCAACGGAAGAAATAAGTGAATTGATAGATGGAATATGATGCGAAAGATATGTACTTACATGCTGAGTATCTAATCAATGTGAAGAAAGGGAAACAGTCAGTGATTACTGACATGTCTGCATAGTATGGATCTTGAATAAACCCATTTAACAAGCTGTGGAATTCTTTAAAAGTGAGCTTGTTTATTTAAAACGAAAAAAATTGAGTTTAACTGAGAATCTCGAAGCGCGAAGAAGGAAGGAACTATCAGGGAGAGCATAGAAATGTGAGGTAAACTAGCTGACTCGCAATCAGGAAACCTTAGGGATATTGATTCATCGAACAACGAGTATTAAGGAAAGGTGGTCTTGGTTTATTAAAAGAGATTACGGGAACATGGAGTATCTAACTGGTCTCCTTGACCAAGAAGAGCCAAACAAGGGATAGAGAATTTCAAAGAGGTAAGTATGGTTATTCTCAAGGACAGGATGCATGTGTGTGTTATTCATTGTGGTATGAATGGACCGACAGAATCAGTGAATCTCCAGCTAGAAGAAACAGTGTAAATAAGAACAATAAGAACATGTGAAATTGGTAACTGGAAAAGAAAAGACCAACAGAATGCAAAATATTGTGAAAAGGACCCCAAAGAAAGTTTGGTCCTAAGAGAATTTGCCACTTTGTCGTACAGGTTATAGTGGAATTCGAGAAGTACCTATGGTAATTTGACAGTGGTGATGCTCAAGGAGACATGCTCCGGTGATAAAGAGCAAAATTCGTTGCTTCTACTATACTCCACTTATTGAATGGAGTATATTGCGTCAGCCTTTGGGGATAACAGCAAGGAACCATCACTGGTTTAGGTAAGCCCTCCAGGTCAGTGGGCACACTTTCGAATCGGCAATTGATGAAAAGTATAGTTAGTTGAAGCTTGCAACATAATATACTTAGCATTCTCGTAATTCACAATCTATGGACATAAGGGTACAATAAGTTCACTACAACAAAAAAGAGGTTTTCGTGGCGATTGTATAGAGAGTGCCTCTCATGTCGATGGTAATCGACAAAAAACCGCAGCCAAAAACTTTTGAAGTAACAAATGTCCGTATTCGAATACAGAGAGCTTCGTTTCGTAGCAATCTGAAGCGATATAAGAATCAATGAGTTGTTACGGCTGAAACAATCGCCATCGGATAGATGCGAACACTTATGTGGGTGTCGATTTGTACCTGCTTGTCGATTAATCATGACCAAGATTGTGTTAGTAAGTCTGAGTGAGCACCTCCAATGAAGCTAATAGCGATCTGTATTGTTGGTGTGTTCGATAACCAATTCGAACAAAGTGTAATGGTGAGTATTGCACTCCTGAAGAAATATAAGCGTCGAGTGTCTGGGTGTCGAGACATAGTATGTCGACAAATAATTGTAATAGAAATCTTGTCACACTCCAGGAAACGCTGTAGGCGTTGCCTATGTGCAGGTGGAACGCTAATGTCTCATTTAGTGAGTCGATGAGTTCCTTTAGCGCTCTACTCGGGA
>SNQN01004067.1:31500-50455 GCA_008642245.1 Bassia scoparia
AGTGAGGATCAGCTTGCTGATATCTTCATAAAACCATTGTGTAGAGAGTCTTTTTGTAGTTAAGAGTCTTGTTAGGTCTAGTTAGATTTAAGTGAAAGGCTTCTTTTTGTTGACCCCCAATGATTGGCTAGATTAGTGTTCATAGATGTATATATTGCACATAACTTTGTTGATACTATTTGTACCAKTATGAAGCATGAGCAGDTRAAGTGAACTAAGTTGCCCAGAACAGGTGAACTGTTTGGGGTGATAGAACAATACAGGAGAATAGCAGATGGCCACGTATATGTTCTTCCCAAATACTCATGGTTTTAGAAAGAATTAATTGAATATTCTTAACTGCTACGAGTTGAGATATTTATGCAGTTCAAATTTCATATTTTGGCAAAAATCAACTTAGTGGGTCCAACTCACCATCACGTGCAACTTTATGTTTGGTAAGTTAGTGTATTTATGGGAATTTATTTCCCTTTACACTTCCACTTCTTTACTAACTGCCAGCTTTCCACTTTCCTTAACTCCTTGTTCGCTTGAGTATATATATCCCCTCTTTGTTTTTTTCCGCTCTAATCATCACAACTCTAACCTCATCTCTCGGAAGTCTCTACTCTCTTCTCTCTGAGACATCTCGATTTTCGTGCCTGTTTCGATCTAAGCTCAAAACCTTGTGAGAATGGGGAAGAAAGCTACTGGAAAGGGGAAAGGGAAAGGAAAGAAGGCAACTACAGCTCTATCGGAAGTAGTTGTGGCTACTGAACATTCAGAAACCACCATTGATACAACAAAAACCACTGTTTCAGCTCCACCACTTCAAACACCACCACCACCTAAACAATGGTACTAAGATGCTACCACGACAACCACCATGCATCCACCTCCACCACCATAAAATCAACCCATAACTCCACCATCACCACAACAATCGATTCCACCACCACAAATTACCTCACCACCACCTCAAACCATAATTCCACCACCACCTCAACCTACATTACTGTCACAACCCACAAACCATAAAATCAAGGAACCTACTTCTACTTCTCTCTCGGTTCAAAACCCTAGCCTGGAATCAAAGCCAGCTGAGGTTAAGAACATTGAGAAGGAACAAGGTTCTGCTGCCAAGAACCTTTCTAAAGTTCTTGAGTCTGAGTTTCTAAAGCCTCTAGAGGATCAGGAGGAAGTAGAAGATGAGGGTGATGATGATGACGTAGTCAAGGTTGGCTCTCAGGTTRTTGCAGTCACTCAGGGTGCTGGAGTTACAGGGGTTGTGCTGAGGAAGTCTACTCGAGGGTCAATGATCAAGATTGAGGACAAGGAGAAGGCGATGATGGAGGCAGAACAGTACACTGGTACCCCCAAGGGAACCAAGAGGAAGGCACCTGTTCCCCAGTCTGCTAAAGTAAAACAGCTGCTTCTCCATTCTACTGTTTAGTATTCTTAAGAAACTGTTATGTCTATGAGTTTGAGTTGGGAAGAAAGGATTATTGGGGATATTTCCTTCATTGTCTGAAGTAAAAACAAGTGTGTAGAATTTCAGGGCTGGCTGAATCCATTTCTAGATTGTTAAGAAGGCTTTATGTTGAGCCTGAATTAAGGAGTTTTTTATGCCAATTTGTATTCAATCGCTGATACATGAGTTTAGTTAGTACTGTATTTGGTAAAGATGTGCGTGTAATCTGTTTCTTTTCGTTGGCCTGAATTTTTTAATGTTCCTAGCAGCTGGTTATGCTGGATATCAGTGCAGATGGTAGTAGGCCTACTGTTGCTTGGTAGGAAATGATGAGATTATGAAGTTTCTTTTGGGAAGGTTTAGGACTAGGGAAGGCGTTCAAAGACCACTAGTACTTAGGGAACCCCATATTATGGAAAATTCTCAATTCAATATGTCAAGAAAGTTTGTGATTCCAAATACAGGGGTAGAGGGTCAGTTAGAATCATGTATGATTCTAATTTTACCTCATGGATACAAGAATGTGAAAAATACAATTTTCTACCCTAATCAACTTGAAACATGATGAATTGCAAAAATTTCCTCCCTCTCACTCTCTAGCCTATGGGGTCCCTATATCTCTGGGATCTTATTCATTAAGAACGGTCAGCATCAGTGGTGAAACTCCATCCCCTGCATAGAAGCTTCTCTCTAAAAATTCTGGCGCCAAAAGGGATTGCGACATTAAGGGAGACCAAGTTGTGCAATGTTTTGGAATCACCAGTCAAAGAAGGAAAAGGAAAGACGCCTGCCTGCTAAGAAACGGCAAGGTTGAGGAGGAATCAGTAACATCTACTCAATCTCACTCATTGTTGAACAGATTGAGAAGTAAGATAAAACATTGGAGTTGCTGTACGTATGGCTGCATGGCTTGACACTTCCTCACTGAGAGGCAAGGGAGTTCTAGAGGAGAAGTCTGAATTGAGACTAGATATTGGAGTTGCTAGGATGAAGGCTGACGGAACAGCAAGACATGTAAGCTGTTAGTACTGATGTCAGGAGGTTGAGCACCATACCTATGTTCAGAGTATGTTTCTGCCTGCTGTTGGATAGACATACTACTGCTTTGCTACTGGTCAAGGTTTTTGTTGCGAAGGGATCAGTTGCAAAGCAGCCTGACGGAAGATGAGAAATGACCATCGAAGAATGCACCCACTCTTCTGCAGATGGAAGTCAGGATGAGAAAACAATGGATGATAATGATGATGAGGAGATGAAGGATGATGGGATGTAAGGGAGTCTTCTGATCCTGATTGCTTCAGAGGACGAGATGGAGGAATGAAGAGGATGATGGATTATTGAGTGCATGATCTGTTCTAGCTTTTGTTCGCCCTCCCCCTATCTTTTGAACTACTTATTGGTTATCTGTTTTCTATGCATTTTACAAGACTTTATAGATGTAATTTGTTCATGTTTAACTCTGCTGCACTTTTTCTTCTTGCCTGTTTATTCGTTTTGGGATTGTAAAGTTGTGAGAAACTAACGGCTTGTGCGATTATATGGTGTATGAATTCGGTAGTTTTGCTACCCATTGGGTTTGAAAACGATATCTTATTGCATGTTATTAATCTGTGAATGTTTTAATGATGGCCAAAAAGGGGAAAATAATTAGAAGTTCGGATAGTAGGCCTTGTCTCGTTAGACGAAGTCGTTTAGTCTGAGTTGTAGTTTTAATGTTGAAGTCACATAAATTCTGGATGATTCTCTTAAAGAAATGTGATTATGGATAGTTTGTTTCTATTGCTTTCTATAGGAAATAAACCAAGATTAGTTGGTTGTTTCACTTAGAGTCGAAAAAAATTTAAAAATTAAAAAATTGAAAAGACCAAAAAATAGTGTGTCCATTGAGATAGAGTTGTTTTGATATAACTTTGTTGTCATACAGGAACTTCTGCCAAGGTTTGTCATCATCAAAATAGGGGGAATTTGTAGTGAGTTCCCTAGTGTCTTGAAGTGATGAACAACAGTTTGCTCGAACAGGTACATTTGGTTGATTAATACAGAGGTTTCTTGTGAACAGCTGACCGATACTATTCTTGAGTCACTCTTGTGAGAAGTAGTAACATGTATGCTAACACGTTCTTATTGTGCCAATATTGTATATGTGTTTGCATTAGGAATCTCCAACTCATTGAAGCGAAGTCCTTCAAGGATGACTCGAGTAAGATCAAGCTTATATTGCAGATCAAGGATAGCTTCGAGAAGGTGAAGAACATTGAATATTAGTTCTAGGATGTGAATAAGTCTTCTTGTTGTATTCAAGTGATTGAAGTGTGTTTTGTTCGTTGCTCTGTTATTATTGGTTGATGGCAATTGGGCTTTGAAGCTTTCATTCTCTTGAGTTTGGAGGCAACTTATTATACCAGTTGGGTTGGTTGACTTTGACGCCTGATTCCCAGGGGGGGTTTGGGAGAACATTGTGTACTATTTCTCACAACGCGGATTCATCCTTGCGGCAAGAAAGATTTATTGGAAAGTTTTCTTTAAAAATATTTTTTGGAAAGTTTTCTTAAAAAACGGTTTTATGGAAACTTCAAAGATGATCTGGTGGGAATATATTTTTTGGGATAGTATGGTAATTACTTAAGATGCAATTAAGTTAGACATAAGCTATTATAATCATCTTGTGGATGGAAATAAATATCTTATTGGAACATTCCTAAATATAAGAAGTAGATATATCTTTATTGTATCTCTTATATATTCTAGGTTTGCATTCACTAGTAATTGCCTTAAGCCTTTGGCTTTAAATACATGCATTATAGACTCACGATAAGAGGACTGTCTCTCCCGTTCTTAAAAGTCGTATTTTGAGAGAAACAAAAAAAGAGAAAGTCCAAACCTAGATCCAGCAGCTTGTTCTACACAAGACAGTGCACATTTGAGCCGATCGAATCTTCTTGTAAAAACTCATAAAGTGGAGGTCGAGGAATAACTGGTTGTATTGAATCTAACAGGAGATAGAAGGTTCTGGTGAGGGTTGCAATTGTGAGCTTCAGTTGCAGTTCTGTGAGTTCAAGTGCAGATCCTAGCACACATAGGATTGGTGTGGCACGATGTCCAATGTATGTGTGAGTTCACTACTATTGGTGAGAGACAGACAGTTGCTTTGATTATATCGAAAGTAGATTATAAATTAAGTAACTAGGATAGCGAGGCAACCGTAGCCCAGCATTGCGGTGACCTCTGTTAATTTGTGTGTCTTTATTATTATTGCTCGAATATGTTCTACATAATGTTCAACAAATTATTTGCGACTGCGAGACCGTCCAACTGGGTTAATCTATACTAACAGTAACATTATAAGATTTATTAATAGGCACTCAATGCACCCCCCTGTTAGTACTTCGGGAATCCTTCATAAGCTTCATAGCAGCAACAAGCGAGTAAAGTAATGAGACATAGAAGTCAGCACACAGAGAAATAAACAAATCGTCTAACAGATCATGGTTACGCAGTCGTTCATCGCTTCAATATTAGTTCCTGGACGAAAGGCTGAGAAAGAATAGACATAAGCTAAGATCAAGTAAGCCAACAAACAGGACATTTGCATAAATATGCACCTTATGGTATACGTTGGGTTAACTTCATTTCAAGTTTCCTACACAACTAGCCATGGCAATCAAGTAGAGGAAGTCGCCACCGCACTCTTTCGGGAAGTTGCGGAACCCATTTTACGCTTTGCCTATAATTGCATAATGCAAGGAGGCATAATGCAAGGAGAAGGACTATATAGTCTGGTTATGCACCAAAGGTCATGAATTAGGGGTCAAGGGTAAGGATGAAGTAGTGCACACGCCCCTCACATCTAGCAGCCTCTACTTATTCATTGCGAGTTCATTGTCAAAATGACAACAACAAACATTCTCGTTTTAACCCTAAGCATGAAATTACTAGTCGAGTTTTTTACAGAAACACATGCATATTAGACTAATTGTTCTTGCGACATGTGTGTCTAACTCCATATTACGTTCCAGGAGCCTAATGCCGGTTGTCCATAGTTATCGTATTAGGCTTGAGAATATGAAATTTCCCGGTCTTTGTTAAGGCATGATAGTTGTGATGACAAACATGCAAGAACTCGTACAAGAAAGAAATGTCTGCTTAAGATTGTTTTTAATTGTTTGTTGAATAGTTGTTAATTCAAATTACATGCAAAATTATATAGAAAGTCGAATTTCTATACAAGCATGCAAAAAAGGGGGTTAAAATTGAGACTTTGGCTCAATATCCTTGATGTCAATATTTTACATAGTAACAGTTGTTATTTTACATAGTAACAGTAATAATTAACCAAAGGTTTGAGGGTGATGGTTAATTGACTTAAAAACTAACAGCGCCTGCAATGAACTAACATCATCAGTCTAATTTAAACGGAGATGGCTATGTCGGTTATTAAATACTGACCTTAGGGTTACYTAAGGTGTTTCTACAAACCTCAAGGTATAAGGGCCATTAGGCTAAAAACCTCATGTTATCTAAGGAAATACACAAACTTTCATGTGAGGCTTGCCTCACCCAATTTTAAGGTAAAGCCAACTTGAAAAACAAAAAATACGAAGTAAATACTCACTATGCACGCCTCTTTCGCATCTCTACTATATGTCCTTCTTCTCATAATCCTTTTTTTACATTTCTCTCATTCTTCTCTATCCCATTTTCTCTCATTCTTTACTCTCTCCTTGTTTCTCTTCTCAATCTACATTCAACCTCACAGATACAACATCTTAACTCGATGATCTGAGAGCTTGAGGGAGATAGTTTTGATCCAGATTGGAGTGTCTCAAAACGAGTGTAATTGATTTCGACGTCTAGATCTAAATTCAGCAATTTTAGACAAGTATGTTCTTTTTTTTTTCCGGTGTTTGTTCGCGGAATTGTGTTCTTAGAATTTCATTGGTGATTTGCTAAATTTGTGATATGACTAACTTCTAGAATGAATCAATGCTTCAATTTTGTAGACTCAATTCGTAGTTTTATGTTCTATAGTTTTTGTTTTCCTTTCTAATTGTAAATGATTGATTTTTTTTAAATTCAATCTCCTTAATTCAAAATGTAATTTATTTATTAATTAGATCACTTTTTTTTATCTATAGGTTTTTTATTATAGTCACTTATTATTTTAGTTTCGGTTACTTATTAACACTTACTTTATTTTTTTGTATAACTGAGTTGTGTTACTTTTTTTCGTTTTGAATCGTTCCTTTTGTGTAATTGAGTTATAAGTTTATTTTTTTCTGTTTTAAGTTACTTTTCTGTATAACGAGTTTGTGTTACTTTTTGAATGTTATTATGTACTTTTTTTTATTTATTTTAAAATTGTGTTTTATCTTTTTTCTTTAAATAATAGTTACTATCCACTTATTGTTATTTATCAATTCTTATGCACCGAATTCCAAACTTGTTTAAAATTACCAAATACACCTTTTTGTTTTAAAATAATTTAAGTACTCTGGAAATACGTCTTCAAAATACGGGGATATTAATTGTGCCCACCAAATATAGTGTGCATATATTGTAAAGTGTTGCTCAACAAATTTTAGGTGAGACATGCTCCCAACAAAGGGAACTAAGGAATAACCCATAAATCTTATTTTTAATACTAAAGCCATCCTCACCCTCTTTTTTTCCCTCATAATTTTCCTCCATATTTTTCTTATTAAATTGCATTGTCGTAAACAATATACAAACAGATTATATTAAGTACAATAAGATAATAAATTTACTTTGTAATGATAATTCAAAATTTACAATCAGTTGTTAATAGTATAACTGAACATTTTTTTATAGCCTAATTAGTATAATTGAAATTTTGAAATAAGATATTTTATGAGTATAAAGATTATTATATAATCTTTTACTCACATATTATTTTATTTTCATACCGAGAATTGCTCGGCATTATCTAGTTATAATACCTTCTCCGTTTCACAAAGGAGAACACCTTGTTAAAATTTCGGAACTTGAGGCAATTTTTGGTAAAAGTAATTAAGTGGGGAAATTAGAGTGGTCGTCAAGAAAGGAGGTTAAAGAGTTTGATGAGTATTTTATAAAAGGGGAGAAAAGTTAAGTCGTTCACATAAAAAGTGGGATTAAGGTGTGTCCAGTTCGTTTGATTTTTGTTCTGAATTGAACTTTTTTGATTTTATTGATCTATCTGGTCTGGTTTGATCTGAACTAAATTATTATTAGGGAATTACTGGTACCCCTACTTTTTGGGTATTTCTCAGTGGTTGACTCTAAACTTTTTATAATACCAGTGGTAACTCTAACTTTACTTAGTGTTGCTAACGTGACTTTAATGATGTTTTAGGTTAATTATTCGTTAGTCTGTTTTAATTAAATAACCTGGTTCATCCTATTGCTTTCATCCAACTTGATTTATAAACCTAATTCGTTTTTGCCCTTTTTAAGTTGATTTTCACTCTTTCGTTCTTCAATCAGTAAATGTTTTGTTCATCAGCTTGGTTACTTTTTATCAACAATCTTTCATTGACAATCACAATTAACAGTTAATTAAATAAAGTCATACATTGTCTGTTAAAATTTCATTGAAACACAAATACTTCTACAAGTTGCAATATATTTGCCAATAGACTAAGAGTTCTAATTTCTTTAAATTGTTGACAAATACTAGCATAGTCTTGTTGGAAAATTACTAAGTGACCATCATCAATACAAGTAAGTAAACCAACATACTAGATTTTCTGTTTCTTTGTCGCTGCTTTGGAAACTTTTTTCTGTTGCTTGTTGGGCCTGCTCCATTGTTCATTTGCAAGCCTGTTGTAATTTCTTTTGTACACCTCTCGTTGACTTTTTGCAAACCTTGAACCCTTGCTTGAACCTTTGAAACCTTTGACACTTTGCCCTTTGCCTGCTGTTTGTTGTTGAGTGTCAGTTGTTGAACTGATCTTAATTTTACCAGCAAAAGCACGAACAGAGATGATAGGAGAAATTGCAAACTAAAAATGGAAAAAAAATTGAGAAGAAACGAAGAAGTATGAGGTTGTGAGGAAGAGCAAGGCATGCAAAGCAGAGCAAGAGGATTCGATGATCAGAAGTTGAATGGCATTAAAGTAATGTCGGTGAAGTAAATTGATGAGGCAGTTAGTTTAACCAGGGTTAGCTTAATAAACACACTTACGGTTAATTAACGCTAATGCATCATTAAGTCCCTGTAGCACACTAATAAGTTTAGAGTTACCATGTATTAAAAAGTTTAGAATCACACTGGAAAACCCAAAGTAGAGGTTACCAGTGGGATTTCCTTATTCATCATCACATCTCATCTCATCATCATCATCATCATCATATCATCATTCAATATCATCATTATTAGTTCACATTACTTATTTTGAATCAATAGATGTTGCATCACTGTTTCGCTATAATAATAATAATAATAATTTTGTAGTCGTTCCTTACAACTTTACAAGTCATTTTGTTTTTCAATTGATTGCCAAATTTCTTGCGCTATTTTTTGTTGTTTCTTGTCTATTTCTTCCTTACGTTTTTCATCAACTAGAATTTGACAAAAAAAAGACTTTCGACATTGCAAAATTCATAATTAAGCGAAAGTGACAAAGTTTTACTTGTACAATATATAGTTTGACTAACATAAGCATATTGTACAAAAAGTGTAACCGTTTTTTATGTGTCAAGGAAAACCCTTGGCCACGTGTCCAACACATATTGGATCAAAGTGATCTACGTGGCAAACGTTACGTATAAAATTAATCTGGTCCGAAACGGGTCAGRAATCAGACGCCCGTATGCTAAAACAGTAGAAACGGTTGATCTATGGTGTAGATGAGTGACAAGTGTCATTCATCCAAGGTTTTGATGGATTCCCTATAAATACCCCGAAAATCTCATTTATTGCACACCTAAGTTCTTGCAATCAATACACTTCAACCAACATGAGAGCACCACTCTCTACTTTCTCTCTCTAGCTAGCATTTTAAATTCCTTTAAATCTGTACTTACTTAAGCATCGGAGGGGAGATAATTCGAAAGGGATTATTCTCCTTTGTGTAGGTGTCAGGAAGCCGTAGCACGTAGAAGTGGTAAACAACAGGAAGTGCTAAGACGTTGACTAGTGTTAGGATTCACCTTGACTTGGCAAAAAGTCTAAAATTGCACGTAATTAAGTGCAACTTTTGAGGTCAAAGTATATGTTTCTTAAATAACTCTAAAATTGCACTTAATTACGGAGTGACCATATAACGATGCAATTAAATTATTTTATTACAACAATCTCAAAGATTGTTATAAATTTTCCAAGGAAAAGGAAGGACAGGTGTTTTTTTTTTCAAAAAGCCCCCTGTCCATTTTTGCCATTCGACCAACCTCTCTCCTTATACAGTTAGGCACTTAGGCGACGACTTCTCTTTCTCCTCGATCTCTTGCTGTGCTGCTGTTGTTGTTGCATTGCGGCCCCAATCGACATCGCTATTTTTATTGCGTGTTTGCTGCGTTGTGGTTGTTCATAAGGTATTCTTCTTTTCTCTCCTCTTTTTCCCCGCAATTGTGTGTAGATTTGTTTATGTATTTATAATTTTGTTCTGATTTTGTTGAAATCCTGAGTTTCGTTGGACTACTGTTTTGAATTTTGTGTTGTATTGTTTGGGTGTTTTATGTACAGTGATTTGGGACTGCTCTCGTTTTAAATATAGTAATAGATAGATTTGTGTTATTGAATTGTTGTTGGGTGATGATTATTGTTTTGTGGTTGTTGTGGTGTTGGTGGGTGTTTAATCAATTTATTTTTTCCTGTTTAGTTACTGATATTGTTGGGTCCTTTCATCAAATTTGTTTTTTTTTCCTTATTTTCTGAATTATTTTGTATATTTTGTTGTTCTATTATGATTTTATTTTTATGTCTCTTTGTTTTACTGAGTTTTGTCAGGTTATTCAGTTGTTTGTCTTTAGTCGAATCATTTTGATGAATTGCTGATTTGTCGTTGTTGTTTTTTTTCCCCCTTATATTTATTTATTTCCCGATTAGTTACTGATTTCTTTGGTTTATTTTGTTGATTTAGTTTATATAGTTTCGAGCGCTTCCTACCATTTCATATGGATCCTCCCTACCAAGTCAACTAAATTCTAAGCAACTCTAGCTTCATTTGTTTACTTCGCGAACTAGAAAAGTTTATCCGTTTCACCGCATTTGTCGAATTTACCATGAATAATCTCTTTCGTAATCCTAATTTCTCTAATTCTCATTTCAATTTTAATTTTAACGATTTTGCTTTGTTTCAATTGGTTGCATAAGACATCTTTTGTTATTTTGTGGCTTAACTTGTTTGATTGTTAGCAACTACATTATCTTTGTAGTTAATTATTCTGCCATTAGATTCGATGAAATCCCTCCGAGAAGCAACAGATGGTACCTGAGAGGTAAATACAATAAATATTATACAAGATTCCCAGTAAACTTCCTCATTTCTCCTTTTGAAAGACCTCTCTTCTTTGCCCTCCTTTTCTCACCTGTTTCATCTTTCACATATCCTCATACAAATTCTGCTATGTGATGATAGAAATGAAGCCGCAGTTAAGCACTTTTCAGGTGGACTGTCAACCTTAGGCTACCCTTTTTACGACGGAACGTCCTGTACTTCTTACCCCGGTTTTCAGCTCAACCATAGCGTTCCCTATAACACGTCTCGTTGTCAGAGAAGCATACTTCTATCCCTGATCAACCGAGCTTCTAAATGTCCTTACACCCTTACTTCCTCCTGATTCTAGTTTACCTGCCTAATCTATACTTAATGAATACATTATGATGTTAGTGTAACTTAGTTCTTATCTATCTTCAAATATTCACCATGAAAAACATTTCTATTTCTATCAGTGAAAAAATTAAACTATGTCCCTTATCACAAAATATAAAGTCCAAAATCATTCACATCCCATAACTTTGTTTTTAAAGTATCTTGGCCACGCATCAACAATTTTCGCATCCACGCAATCATTTAAATATTAAATATTTCATCCGCGTTTTTAAAATCTAGTTTTCAGAAGGATTATAAATATGGTAAACCGATTTCTTTGTTGATTAATCTTTATTATATTTATTATATTAATGCAATGGACGAAACTAGATTTTCAATCTATACTTAGAAATCAATATAATAACCGTTATTCCCTATCATTCTAGTAATATTTGACTCTATCCAAAATCATAACTTACAATGACTGTAATCAATTACAAAACCATCATATGATATGTTGTAAACAATCACATTAAACTTCAATTTACTTACAACTAACATATACAAGACTCGAGAAATCATAGGAGAACAGGAGTATGTTTTTCCCTTTTAATAACCCAGTTTCTATTAACTTATTGATATATGAATACAGAACTTTTTATGGAACATGGCTAAAGTGACTCCGAAAATGACTAGATTAATGATACTAGGATTGCTTATTTTTCTAGAAGATCTAATGAGTAAGTAGTTCAAGAACCAATAATCTGTCTTCTACTTTTTTAGTCTTTCTCCCATACATACTATTTTTAGTTGTTTGTAGATCGTTTTTGTCTACAAAAAATTGTTTTTAGAATACTTTCTAATTCGTTTATATTTACTTGTTTTGCAGCAAATCTTTCCAACAAGAAACAAACACTTGTAATGTATATTCAATGTCTGAGAGAAAGTCTTAATCTATCACCTTATCAGCTAAATTATCTGTTTATTCATATCCACAGCGTTATCTGTTGGAAGCACATACTAGTTGCCAGCCTCTCTTGCTTTTCAATCTTCCTTGTAAAAAGAAGACTTTTGTCTCCCAAGCTTCAATCAAAACTTCCAGGCATCCGAGCATTTGACGTCGCCCTTGAGTACATGCTTTCATTCAAAACAACTATACAACAAGTCCTTCAACTTACATGCTTAACTCAGAGTACTCCCTCTTATCCTCCTCAAATCCGATTTGAAAAGTCTGCAGGACTACCTTGTGTTCCATTTTCCACTTTATTTTTAATATATACCCCAAAAATTTGTTGTAATATTGCAATCATGGTATAAATCATATTTAAGACGTGGCAAAATTGGCCCAAGAATGTCAATTTTACCCTTAATATCCCGGTTAAATTATTAGGTCTTACATTAGTCTCTTGTTCCCGTCGTCTTGATCACGCAGTGTGAGACGCGAGTGAGATTTCTTCTTTAAATTGCTACTTACCGTCGCTTAATATAGCATGTCTAATAATAAAATGATCTCTTACTACAATATTTATTTATCTAAAAAACATTCTATACTCTCTCTCGCTACTCACGCCGTACACGATCTGTGACGCAAATAGATAAACTATCGTACTCATTAGTAAAAGCTATTTGCCGCACCTTACTAAGTGCGACGCAATAGCTTTTCTTAAGTCAACAAAAAGTCATTTGGCATCGCACTCGTACGCTAGGAGTCCAACGCAAATAGCTCTTTTCCTGAAGTCAAACAAAAGCCATTGCATGGCACTGTAGAAATGTCCGACCACAAATAGCTTTTCCCTTCTTATTGGCTCGAGGGCTTTGTGATCGCCTAGTAAGGCAGACACAAAATAGGCTTAATTAGCGACGCAATATCATTTACCTAGTGATCCCTTCCACCTTTTTGACTCAAACCTCCTACCAACTCCCAAATACCCATTCCCTAGGTTGTACACATTTTTATCTCAGGACTAACGGCGGTTCATATCTCAACTGCAAACCAAGATCAAAAAATCACCTTCCCTATTTGGTGCCTATGATACTTTCAGATAAAGGGTGAGGACAAATGTATTGGTTTGAGTGTATCCAATCTACTCAATACCAGTAGATAGTAGCAAACTACAAAAAATTCCAATGACTCAACTTTATGGGATTGAGTGCCCCCTGAGGAATTACATGAATCTTATGCTTCTACCAACAAACGAAAAGAGCCAAAAGTTTATAGCACACTTGCTTTCCTCCCTCACAAATCACACACCTATGAATATTTCTTCCAAAAGTGCAATTTTTGGATTATTCTTTCATTATCATAAACCCAACCACTTCAAATACCACCTATTCCCATAACATTGCATGGTCACTATACACCCAATACTAACAAAACCACTTTACGCTTAATACACATTAGCCCTTACACCAAAACATAAAAGCACACACAACCTCACTTTCTAACTAAACTTTGCTCTTTCTCAAAGGACACACACATTGTAATAAATCTTGTAGCAACTGCCAACTAAGAGACTAATGTGTCTACAAGCATACGTACCAAACTCACTTACGTCCAATGGTAAAACGAAAAACCCAAAATTATTTCCCTCCAAATACGTATCGTGTCATCCAAATTACAAATAAAAAATGTCGTTCGCAAAATGAAAAAGAGATACAAATAAAATTTGAACCCATGAAAAGTCGCGATATTTATGTAACTAGCCTTTATCTATCACCCTCACTCGAGCATGTTAGCTTCCCGCCTATATTCGTCGAAAAATGTCACATACAAATAGTATCCAAGATTTACATCGGAAAGGATCCTAGTGCTATAACTCATCAAGGGCACCTAGATTTTCGTTGAACTATTATCATCTTTCGATACAGTCATCTGATTGCCCACTTGGCCTCTAAAAGACACTCAATAAACTACTGAAAGGACCCAATCCTAATAACACAAAGAGATCCCACCAACGACTTCAGAAACTTAATAGAACTCTATCCTTGAACAGAGTCTAATATCTCCGAATACCTTATTAATATCTATCTGCACCTCTCTCAAAAGTTCCAGTATATACCTCACTCCAGATCAATCTTATATCATCTACATCTCTTATGAAAATCACAATGGACCTTGTATATCACAGTCGTGACTCACTCCCACCTCCCGAAAAATATCGCGCATATAGCGCGCCGTAGAGTTACTACTCTCTATGAGATGAGCCACCCTCGATTTTACATAAACCACTAAACACTACATATACTATATAAATCCTTCTATTAAGACCACGACCTTGTATATACTCTAGCATTAGTTCTGCGAGGCGAAAAAAGCTCACTCACTTCATCAGAAAACTCAAAATCTCCCTCAATCCAAAATCCAAACCAATCACACCAAACAAGTAAAATCTGTACCACTTTTGTCTTGAAGAACTAAAAGAGAAAGAAAAAACAAAAGAAAAAGGAAAAATAACAAGGAATACAAAAGAAAAAACAATAAAACAACAAACTTTTTAGCCTATCCTTATGTTAAGTATGCAGTGTTCTATTAGCACCTTTTCTTCCTATTTCTTCCAACTTCACCCCTCTCAAAAAAAACAAAAGCACACAACATCTGACAATATTACAAAAAGCACAACAATACCATAAGACCAATACAATCCCTACAGAAAAAAAAATCCACACAAAAACTTGGAATACACAACCCCTTACTTATCAACTATCCTCTGACAATCACTTGATCAATCTTCTTCTGATCTAATTATGCCAAATGATCAACATATAGCGACATATCTACAGTCTCTTTTCGAGCCATACTGTCCTCATCAAGACACCTACAATGAACCCTCAATCTTCTACACTACCGCCCGGTGCGCAAAATCCACAAATGTAATAAACCGTCGTGGAGGACAACCCCCATACAAGCGCCCATACCAGACCACATAATCCCAAATGTCAAATAGTGCTATCCTCCCTCAAGTGACCTATTTAAACTTCTCATCAAATCACCACATTTAGACCACATCTAATCTCTAGCACATAATTTAAACTAAAAAATGAGAAAACATGGTAAGTTAGAGTGAAACTGAACAAACCGCTTACCGCAAAACCAATTATGCCACAGACCCCCAAAACCAGTGGATCACAAGTACCACATTACTAAGTCTAACAGGACCTGTCCCCATAAGCAAAAACGAACCCCAACTCCAACCACAATTAAAACAAATTCCAATACAAAAACCAATAACAAATACCCCAATAAAACCCTCAAAGAAATCCATGCAAAGCAATGTATACGCAAAATGACGCGACGATTGTGAGAAAACTATCCCCGCAAGCCCAACTAAGAAAGGTGAAACATTGCTCCCAGTCTCCGAGTTACAAATCAACCAAGAAATCACATTAGGCAAAAAGCAAAGTTAACAAAAGGACACACAGGGCCCCTAAACTCATATCTGTCTAATTTGGCCGCTGCCTAGGACCTTATGTACTCAGACTGCGGGGAGCGACCAGTTGGCGGTGTGGAATACAACCGAGGCTCCGACCCAAATACACGTTGCCACAAACTCACCCCTGCCGCAAGTTTGGAACCGAATCCTCGGTGCCACGTACGACTAGCATGACACGAAGGTGGAGTATCGGGTGGCGTAAACGCATTAAATCACTATACGCTCACCAGAAATACATTAGAGAGAGACTAAGTTGGCTGCCACCGCACTACATCCAAACTCAGTACAATGTTTGAAAGAATTCCTGTAATATTATCAGATCCCCTCCTGAAATATTCCCATACTTCTATCCGCCATACAATAGGCCTATTTAAAGTTACATCATGTCGGAAACATAACAAAACCTCCAGAAAAACACTAAGAAGCCCTCTTGGTTTATAGTATACATAGTAGTAGCACAACCTCTTTACCCGAGTCATGGGGTCATTGATCCAAAGACCCGTCTCACACGGATTCAAATAACTAGCCAATAGGAGGTAAAAACGTCCACACCCCCACCAACGTTGGACTATCTCTAGATCATGCCCCACTCACTTCCATCGACCATTCATCTCCTAGGAGGACCCAACATTAGAGCATCGAGGCCCGGAATTCTGTACTGACTCGGTCATTTCGTGCTCTAAGAGATGAAGTCTTAAGGGTACTATTCGTAGCGTACCCTGCAGATGCCACCTGCCTCTGTAATTGTTGAAATACTTCCCAAGTTAAGGAAGGTGTTCTAATAAACCCGTCTCATCACCCTATGTAGCCCTATCCACGTTATGTACTTAATCCCCCTTTAAAGTTTTTTCAAAAAAATCCCGTTAGAGCTGTATAAATAGGCCAAAGGCAACTCACTGGTATAGAAAGGAAGTAGAGTTAGAGATCTTGGAGCCTCTCTATATCCCTTTTTCCGAGAAACCCAGAGTCACGGCTACCTGAGGCCGCCTCGCTGGTCTTTTCTCCCCCGCTTAGTCTATACAGATATTATGTTTGCACAATAGAACTGCTGACGAAAGTCCGTGATCCGACTTCCTCTGCATTCTCTGTCTTGGTAATGCTTTGTTTGTTTTGCCTTAAAGTGGTCTCTACCCCGCCCGAGAGTGGATAGAGATAATGGGCCTCTGGTCCCCAACCTACTACAATAGCCTTCGGTTTAATTTTATTTTCATGTTTCAAAAAGAATTATTTAACCGGGACCTACCAATATGGACAATGGATTTGGACTTGTTCGAACGCGCCCTGGCACCCATTTCAGCCTCTAGACAATAGCTTGCGGATGCCCCTGTAATGCTTTGCCATCCACGAGATGTCATATATTTTCCCCCTTATGGAAATACTCCAAGGCGATGATTGCTCAACAACTTCAAAAGTTCGTTAGGACGGATGTAAGTGACATTCTCACACAAAAAAGAATGCAACCCATAGGAATTCTGCACCTTCAATCATGTCTTTCCTCTATTCATAGTAAGGAGAAGATCGCGCAATTCTATGAGTCCCGAATAAGTCCCCCTTCCTCCCCTAATCGCAAACTCAAACCTCGAATATACCAATATATGAGTGCAGCTAGTCCCCCCGCTCATAGTAACGTCACAACGGAATCCCGATCACAAAAGCCAATCGAAAAACAGTACTACCGAAAAAACGACAAAGTAGACCCCCATACACGTCGTGAAAATTGGTTTCATATCCCATTCAGTGCTATTATTGTATTTGAATCGTTTGGAATACATCTTCATTACCACTCCATTGCTGCATCACCGCGCAGTTCAATA
Source organism: Bassia scoparia (assembly GCA_008642245.1). Classification (NCBI taxonomy): domain Eukaryota; kingdom Viridiplantae; phylum Streptophyta; class Magnoliopsida; order Caryophyllales; family Amaranthaceae; genus Bassia; species Bassia scoparia. The sequence goes on from SNQN01004067.1 coordinate 48,947, forward strand.
TCTTGGTATTTAATTCGGACTCTCCCAATCGAAAAATAGGGCAATTTGAAGTATGTGGGCCAAAATATCCCTCGCCCACAACGAATCTATTATAGACATACACTCGACAGATAATTCTTTCCCCCCAAAATTTTTTGTGCCGAGATGAGAGATAGATTACAAAACTAGTCAAATAATCAAGATATACTATTTACTTGTACTTTAATTGTCAGTAACACAGGGCCTGCTAGAAAGTCGGTGAAATATCGGATCCCTCAGCAAGAAAAATTCTCGTATAGGAACTGATATATCTACCGCGTATTATAATATAAAAACCTCAACTCCCCGGTCTATTTGCCTTCCAAACGGATGTGCCCTTGAACCTGGCCTTATACAGTTCCCCATAGTTTCTCAAATTCCAAATGCTCGTTTGCTGCTCTTCTTCTTACCAGAAACGACGTCCAACCCAGATAACTTGAAGATTTTGCATTCATATCGATTAGTCATGGCGTATCGCAGCCTACAAACCTCGTACGAATCTTGTATACAAAATCCCCCTCCCAAATGAATTGTCACTCTCTCTATATCAACAAGTCAATAAATACTCGAAAACTCACGAAAGACTTGGATAGGCGGTTATGATCTATCGCGGAGAGTGGCAAAAGGTCCTCACATCCTCCCCTGAACCTCCACTCCGAACCACCTGGAAATCTTCCAGGGAGAATCTAAAATGACACTCTACAAGGAAGTACCAACTCATTGCCACCATCCAGAAGCCCGCACACGATCACCCAAGAAGTGAACCCCAACATGATGCCGGTGAATTTCACAAAGAATTGCCCGCATAAGCCAAATATGAACTTTGCGAGTTATGGTGTGCTGAAACCGAACTCCGTGATTGAAGAATCCTCTGTGTATATTCTCACTATCCCAAGTGTCATTGACTTTTCTCGTCCTATACTGAGAATGAAAACATAGGAGCCCTAAGCGTCCCCTCAGAATAACTCACCATGGAGTCTATGCGCGAAGACAACTTAGGAGTCCAAAATCCAATAAAGGATGCTTAGATCTTTCCATAATTTCTCTGCTCTCCTTCCCCGAGAGTTGTAGAACTCATCCCTGCTCCTCCCTCTCCTCGCATGGAGAGAAATAACCCGGAAAGTGTGACGACTGAATAAGCGTCTCCTTCAACTGTCCTAAGACCACATAGTGAAATTAAGTAAGATGGCAGGCCTGAAAGCAAAAAGCTACGTTAAATCAAACTACGGCACATTCATCTTTGTATTAAAAGGACCTAACCCAAAAAAAATTGAAAATGATCAAACGCGCTTAATATGATGTGTAGGCCAACCAAACTTCGGGCCCATACCAACCAGAAGCAACACAACACCCTAAAAACCCCTCCCCACAATGGCCCCTTTAACGTTAACTTTATGCCCCAGAAAACAACAAGAATAAAAAGACTGATTTCCCCAGAGCTTATATAGAAACTTCCTTTGAAAACGGCTCTCCTAACTGCCGATGGCAAAA
>SNQN01004068.1:0-35041 GCA_008642245.1 Bassia scoparia
GAGGGCGGAGGGCGCGGCCCACGTCCTACACTAGTTTAATTGATTTTTGACTAATTCTTATTAGAATTAGAAGGGGACTTCAATTTTAACTTGGTTTAGGATGATTGAATGATTTAGGAAAGGATTTCGATCACCCACCTAAGCTAGAGTAATAATAACAAGTTATTTGGATTGAGGAGATTCTTTTGATTGGCATTAGTTGAGTTATGATTGGGTGACCTAGTGATCCTAGGTGTTGAAATTGATTTTACAACCCTATTTCTTTCCTTAGTTTTCAATTACTTTTAGCTTCTTAAAAACCTCAAAATTTGTGTTCAAAACCCCTAAATCCTTGATTCTTAAGCACGACAAACATAGCCTCTCAATGTGTTGAGTCCCTTAGGTTTTGAATGATGACAAACAGAAACACTGAACAGGAAACAGGACATTGTAAATGTGAAGGTGGGGAACCAACTGTAATTAGAATGCTGTTTCCTTAGACAAGTTATTACTCATGTGTTATCTATTGAACTAACTTGTCTATATGCAGGGAATAGTTGGTTGTGTAAAGTTCCATGTACTAGTGGGGAACTAGTAGGAATTGTTCCCTCGACTACTATGCTGAAAAGTAGTCCTATACTTGTTATTGTGAATTAACCTTGTTACATTTGCAGTAGCTAAGTTTGATTCCAATACTTGGAGCTGGAGGCCTTTCGAAGAAATTCGAAGAAAGATGCATTGCTCATAATTGAAGTATTCAAGGAAGATTCAAGTCATGAAGATTACATGGAAAGAAGATTTGTACTTTATAGTTTTTCTAGGTTTTTCATGTAATTATGATTTGTATGTTTGGGTAATATAAGTGTTTATAAGTTTAATGAGTTATGTTGTGAATTCTGGAACAAAGCTTGGAACATAATTCATAAGATACTCAGAGTAGGGAACTAGGTTTGAGGAACCAGGGTCACTACATGTAATATCTTAGTTGCTTGTTTTGAAATGGTTTTGGTACGGGCGCCGGGGCGTCACCTGGCCTGACTGGGTCCGGTCCCTCTGCTCCGGGGGGTACAGTTTAAGGGCGGCTCAGCTTGTTTGCTAAAATTGAATTCTTGCCTTTTGCATATTGTGAGTATGCCTGGAGTTGTGTGTTTATACTCAAAATGAGTATAGGAAGTCGCCACTGCACTTCATTTGGGAAGCTATAGAACCCGTTTTAAGCCTTGCCTATAATTGCATAAAGCAAGGCGAAGGACTCCATGTCTGGTAGTGCACCAAAGGTTTGGATTAGGGGAAAAGGGTAAGGGTGAAGTAGTGCACAACACCCCCTTGCGTCTAGCGGCCTCTACTTAGTTATTATGAGTTCATTGTCCAAAAGACAACAACAAACAAGTTTCCGTTTTAAACCCTAAACATGTAAAGTTACTAGGCGGGTTGTTTAACAGAATACTATGCAAATCGTGTCTATTTTGTTGTGGCATGTGTTGTTAATTCGGTATTCCAGGAGCCTAATGTCGGTWGTMCATAGTTGTCTTATTAGGCGTGAGAACACGAAATTTGCCGGTCTTTTTTAAAGCATATTATGGGTGTGAGACAAGCATGCAAGCACTCGTGCGAGGAATTGAAAATTATGCCTTAAGGTTGCTTTTAATTTGAATTGTCAGTTGTTATTAGTGAATATTACATGCAAAGTTACATAGAAAGTCGAATCGTTAAACAAGCATGCAAAAGGGGGTTTAGAATTGAGATGTTGGCCTCAAACCTACCTTGCAACACGATGTCGAAGACCAAGGACGTAGCTCGGACCCTTAGGAACCCTTGTCGAGCCTTAGAACCCTTAAAACCTCCTAGATTTAATACAAAAGAGTGTTTTTGAATGTGTTTGAATGTTTTTATGTGTGTATGAGAGAGTATTTGAGGGGAGAGAGAGTATTTGAAGAGAGAAAGTGCATGAGAGGCGTGAATGCATGGAAACCAATCTCAAGCTGTCCCAAAAGTTGCAAATGAGCGAGGGGGGTCTCGTATTTATAGGCAAGGGTTGAAATCGGCTAAAAAAGGCAAGAAATTGGGTGCAATTATTCCCAAAACTAGGTGTAATTACGCCCAAAACTAGGCGCAATTACGCCTAGTATTTGCCTGATTTTCGCCGATTTGCCTTGCCTTAAATAAGGAGATCATATAAAATAAAGTCGTGATAAAATCAAATAAAATATGTGCATGATTTTATAAGGTTGCAGTTGATTATATTGCAATCTTCGGGATATTTGGCTTCCTTAGGACGCTTGTCTCAAGGCAAAATATCCCCGTGTGGCCCGTTTTGCTCGATTTTGCGTTTTTTCTTAAGAAATTCGTAAATATTAAACCATAAATCTAAAAATTCTGGAAAAAATATATAAAAATTCCTAGTGAAATTTAGTATTTTGTGTTAAAATTTGGTGAATTTTGGAGCTGTTTTGATAATTTAATTAATTATTGCAAAATTAATTAAATTGCTCGAAGTTCTGAAAAAATGCAAAAATGGTTAGAAGAATTCAGAAAAGTCCTAAAAAATTAGAAAAATGGCTAAAAATAAATTAAAATTATTTGAAAATTAAAACTTACTTTTTGAGGTGCTAAATGCTTGGAAGAGGTGCTCGGTGTAAGGGAACATGCCTTTTTTGGGGGCCTGTCATGGTCCTAACTCTCTCGATTTGACTTATGTGCTGCAAGGGGTGTCTTATCATTGGCTGTCTTGGGCTTGGGACAAATGTAAGTATCTACAGAAGCTCCCACTTTGGCTGAGTTTGTAGAGAGGAAAACGAAAGCCAAAGTACCCGGTACGTGCAAAAAAAATGCGTTAGTTTTACATGCACCTGCGGTTGCTTGTTGCTTGCTTGCTTGTCACTGTTGCTAATGCTTTTGCTTACGTTTTCACCTATGGTTCTGATTCCACCGGGGGTCCTGTGCTTCTGCCTATGGTTCTGATTCCATTGGCGATCTTTTGAGAGGATTTTCACCTATGGTTCTGATTCCACTGGGGATTTTTGTGAGAGCTGATAGTATCTTTACCTATGGTTCTGATTCCACTGGTGATCTTTTAATTTGCTAACAGGTTGTCCGCCTCGATACTTCCGTTAGGACTTCCTAGGGAACTTCTATTTTAATGTCCACTCCGATGCCTTTGTTTGGACTTCATGGGGAATTGTTGTGGTGTCCGTATCGATGCTTCCATTTCGACTCCTTTGGGGAAGATGAAATGGTGTCCGTATCGATGCTTCTATTTGGACTTGGTGCTTGCTTGATCCGTTTTATCCCATCTCGGCTAGTCGTCCGGGAAGATTAATATAATGGTAACGCAGCGTATAGCCACGATCGCGTATAGAGAATGTCTTTTTGCTGATGCGTGCTTTATTTTATCTCGGCTAGTCGTCTGGGAAAGTTAATATAATAACGCAGCGTATAGCTACGATCGCGTATAGCGAATGTCTTTTTGCTAGTGCGTGCTTGATCTGCTGTATCCCATCTCGGCCAGTCATCAGGGATAACTAAAATGGAGGTAACGTCACGTATAGCCACGATTGCGTATAACAATGTCTTTTTGCTGGTGCGTGCTCTGATCTGCTTTATCCCATCTCGGCTAGTCGTCCGGGAATATCAATGCGGAGGTAACGACACGTATAACAACGATTGCGTATAGCAATGTCTTTTGTAGATGCTTGCATTGCGTATGCACAATTGGGCTAACGCTTGGCCTTTATGAGGATGATGCAACTTCGACTCGGGAATGTGTACTTTAACTTTGATCTGCTTTCGATCTTCACTTGATCATGGCTATTGCTTCGTAGTGACTTTGCATTCGCTTACGTCTTGTCGTAGCTTTGCAGGTGTATTTTTGTAGCGATTTGATGACTGTCGGGCCCATTTTGCTTGCTTAGGGGCATTTTGGTCATTGTGCATGACTTTAAAAGTTAGTTGGAATTCCCGAGAAGTACCAACGACATTTGAATGCAACGGGCTTTGCACGTACACAAGTTAGTCCACAAGAAAAGGCTTGAAAATGAACCAAAATAACATGAAAATTGGGCGCAATTTCGCCCAGTATTTTTGTATTTTTGGCCGAAAATCGTGCCTTATTTTGGCACTTTTGCTTCATTAGCCATTTGCTCTTTGTTTTGTTTATTGCAAAATCTTTCTAAACTCCATTGTTGCATCTTGGAATTGCTTGGAAATGTCTCTTTTGCTCATCAAATCCCAAATTCAAGTAAGTTTATTACTCCAAACTTGAAATTCACTTGTAAGTTGCAATTTAATACTCAAAATCATTCTATTTGAATATGTCTTGTCAATTTGTGCAATTGAATTGGGGCTTTCTCYCTTGCTTGTGTATGCTTGAAATTGTTGAATGCTTTGGCTTACTCATGCTTATGTGAGTCTTTCGCAACTTGTTTCATCAAATTTGGTGCAAATTTGAATGAGTTATRCCATTGTAAGCTTACTACTTGAAGAAGATGATGAATAGTAGCTTACCATGTCCATGTCTTGTTGAATTATGCATATGCCTTGCTTATTCTTGCTTGTTGATGATAGAATAAACCTTTCCATGCTTATTTGCAACAATGTGGATGCCCATGTATGATTTCACCATTGTAAGTGGCTTAAAGCTTGAAAAAGTGCTTGTTAATGGTGATTACTTGCTTAATTGGGGATTATGGCGCATGAGCGAATGTATATACCTTCTTGAAATTCTCATTGCATATAGAGTTTATGAGTGGAATTGTGCATTTCGTAAGCCATGTACATTCACTGGGGAGAAGAAGTTCTCTTTCCACCCTTTAGTTGCTTGCCTATTGTCCTGATTGCTAGGAAATTGTGCATTTCCTTTAACCATGGTTGTGTTGATTAGCTGTAAGCCCCCAGAGGGCCCTTTGTTTGTATGTTAGATGTCTATTTTTAGCCATTATGCTGGCCGTTTGTTTTCTGAATCTTTGCTCCATTTTGCTTGTGGTACGCTAGTCCGAAGAGGGAAACAGGTGCGCAGTTCCCGTCAGAGATGGAAGGTGACCGATTGGGACAACTTAGAGCTGTGTTGCTTCCCTGATTACCACATCTCCACTCGTCCGAAGAATGAAGGAGTATGTTGCTTTCACTTGTCTAGCTACCTTTTGTTTTATCTTGCTTGCTAATCCTTTGTGTCATCCCTTGTGCAGAGTGACTACCGTACTCGGACGTACGAAACTTCTCACACGATCAGTGATCTGTTCTGTAGAGACTTCTTTGAGCGCCGCAGAGGAGTATGGGACATCGTTTACCGGTGCGGCTTTCAAGACTTCATCCTCAGTATGTCTAGCTAGTCGTACTCGCTTGCTCCCAAGATTCCGGTGTTCGGCTTGATGGAGTGGTTTTGGGACACCACAAACACCTTTCACTTCCCGTCGGGGGAAATGGCTTTGACCCCATATGACTTTGCCATGCTGACAGGGCTTGGTTTCACTGACAAGCTTGTCCCTACCGTGTTCATGGATCAAATGMATAGGTCCTTCCATGAGTTGCTAGAAGAGTGTGTAGTTGTCTTCATCGACGACATCTTGGTTTTTTCGAAGGATAAAGAAGAGCATGCTAAACATCTAGGAATGGTGTTAGACATCCTTAGGAAGCAGAAATGGTTTGCAAAGTTCTAAAAATGTGAATTCTAGCTTAAGGAAGTTGCATTTCTAGCCCATGTTATCAACAAGGAAGGAGTGAAGGTTGATCTAGCGAAGATGAAGGCCGTCATTGAGTGGGCATCCCTCTAATGTAGTTGAAGTTCGAAGCTTCCTTGGTCTTGTCGGCTATTATCTGAGGTTTATGCATAACTTCTCTATTATTGCCCAACCTCTAACAAACTAAATTTGATGTAGAAGGACTGCAAGTTTCGATGGTCCGAGGATTATGAAAAGGCCTTCCAATTGTTGAAAGAGAAGCTCACAATTTCTCTTGTCCTAGCCTTGCCGACAGATGGAGAAGAGTATGAGGCGTTTAGTGATGCCTCGAAGAATGGTCTAGGTTGCATGCTGTTGCAACTAGGTAAGGTTATTGCCTATGCTTCAAGGCAATTGAAGGTTCATGAAAGGAATTATCCGACGCATGATCTTGAGTTGGCTGCGGTGGTGTTTGTAATAAAGATTTGGCGACATTATGTATATGGTGTCCCATGTAAGTTATACACCGATCATAAAAGCCTCAAGTACATTTTCACTCAAACATAATTGAATATGTGTCGGAGGCACCGGCTCGAGCTTATCAAGGACTATGATTTGACCTTAGAGTTCAAGGAGGGAAAAGCTAATAAGGTTGTTGATGCCTTGAGTCGGAAGCCGGGTCACTTGCTGAACTTTAAAAGGGTCCTCTCAAAGGACTTATGTGAGGAGTTCCGCAAGATGGAAATTGAAGTGGTCTCTTTTGGTGGGGTTAAGGCTCATCTGAGTGCTATGAGTTCTGAGCCCGATCTTTATGCCGAGATAAGGGAAAAACAACAGAATGATCCTAAGCTTCAAAGGATTCGAGCTGCTAAAGCTCAAGGCCGCGTTGAGAATTTTTCTATTGTTGAGAATGGGACAATGAGGTTCAAGGGGCGATGGTGTGTGCCTTATGATCCGTTTTTGAAGAATGCGATCATAAGGGAAGCTCATAACACTCCTTATTCAGTGCATCTCGGAGGCTCGAAGGTACAAAGATCTAAAGTTGAGATTTTGGTGGCCTAGTAGGAAAAAGGACGTTGCCAAGTTTGTTGCCAAGTGTTTCGTATGCCAGAAGGTGGCCTATTCCAGCGTGGATGTTTGACTCTGTTTCCATGAACTTTGTGATGGGATTCCCTAATGTTGTTGGTGGCTTGAATGCGGTGTGGGCGATAGTTGATCGCTTTACCAAGGTTGCCAGATTTATTCCTATGAAGAAGACTTGGTCAATGAAGCAAATGGCGGAGGCCTATTCGAATGATATCATAAGGTTGCATGGTGTGCCTAAGGAAATTGTGTCTGATCGTGATCCCAGGTTCTAATCTTACTTTTGGTCCTCGTTGCAAATGGCTTTTGGTACTAAGTTGAAGCTGAGTATTGCTTTTCATGCTGCCACGGATGGGAAAACGAAGAGAACAATTTAGAGTTTGGAAGACATGCTTCGTTCTTGTGCCCTGGAATTTCAAGGCTCATGGGTGAAGTCCTTAAGTTTGGTAGAATTCTCTTACAACAACAACTACCATTCGAGTATCCAAATGGCTCCCAATGAATCTCTTAAGTCCGACTTTTTGGAGCGACATAAGTGATATGTTAGTGTTGGGACCAGAGCTTATCCAAGCAACAGTAGAGAAGGTCAAGGTCATTCAGGCAAAGATGAAAGCTGCCCAGGATCGACAGAAGTCTTATGCCGATTTGGCTAGGAGACCTATTGCATATAATGTCGGGGATAAGGTACTTTTGAAGGTGTCACCAATGAAGGGCGTGTTGAGGTTTGGTGTGAAGGGCAAGATCAACTCTAAGTATGTGGGTCCTTATGAGGTTCTTGAGAGGGTTGGTGAAGTGGCTTATAGGTTGGCCCTGCCGGCCGAGCTATCTAAGGTTCATAACGTGTTCCATGTCTCCTAGTTACGGCCTTATTGGAGCGACCCTACGCATGTTATAACCGTGAAATATGTGAAGATCGAACCTCATTTGGCTATTGAGGAGAAGCTAGTTAAAATCTTGGATCTTTAGGTGTATGCCCTGAGAAGAAAGAAGGTGCCAATGGTGAAAGTGTTGTGGCGTAGCCAGAAGTATGAGGAAGCCACATGGGAAACTGAGGAGTGGGCGACAAAAGTATCCCGAGTTGTTTGTAGTCGAGTAACCGTAATTATGCCTTTTGTCCTTAGTCTTGTTTCCTTACCTTTCTCTTTGTAAGTTTCAAGGACAAATTTTTTTTTAAGTGGGTAGGATTGTAATACCTCAAATTTTCTCCATGGCATAATTTTATTTTCTGCCCCTTTTCTAGTGATTTTTCTAAGTCTGATTTTCTTCTTCTTATTATTATTATTATTATTATTAATTATTATTATTATTATTATTATTATTATTATTATTATTATATATATTATATTATTATTATATTATTATTATTATTATTATCTATTATATTATTATTATATTATTATTATTATATTATTATTATTATTATTATTATTATATTATTATTTATTTATTTATTATATTATATATATTATTATTATTATTATTATATATTATTATTATTATTATTATATATTATTATTTATTATATTATATATTATTATTTATATTATTATTATTATTATTATTATTATTATTATTATTATTATTATTATTATTATTATTATTATTATTATTTATATTATTATTATTATTATTATTATTATTATTATTATATTATTATTATTATATTATATTTATTATATATTATTATTATTTTATTATTATTATTATTATTATTATTATTATTATTATTATGATTATTATTATTATTTATTATATATTATATTTTTATTATTTAGTATATCTTTTACTATTGCTATAATTGTTTTGATTGTTTGGACAACTCTCTTTGTGACAAATTAGTGTAATTAGGAGGTTTAATATTTTGGTACACTAAACCTAGTTGACGTGTAATATGGAGGATTTCTAAGTGTGTTAGTTTAAGTAGTGTTTTCCTATTTCATGAATTACTCTTTATTCTTTTACAATTGATTTAAATCCTTGAATACATGCAAACCTTTCATATTTCCTCTTCAAAATTTAGCAAAGTCACTCCACTGTTCCTCTCCCTCTTTGTCTGGTTACGCGAGGCTTTTGGTGGGATTTTTGCTCCTTTTAATTTCACTCTTCAATAAACACTTAAACCATTTTCTTTTCTTCTTCTTTCTCTCCAAAAACAAAAATATAGCAAACACACACACCTCTCTACTCCCTTGGTGGCTGCCGAAAATTCTTTTTTTGGAGAAATCTTTGAAGTTTTATTTGGGTTCTCTCAAGCTTCGATTCAAGGTGTATTTTGCAATTCTTGGGTAAATTTCTTGGAGGTTTTTCTTTGAGCATTAGGTTTTATTTTTTTCTTCAAAATTCACGTAACTAGATCTTTTTTTTCCCTTTGTTCTTATTTAAATATAGGATTCATGTTCGTATTAATAAAATTGGAATTTGATAATCGGTTTTATGTTGATAAATTATGTTTTAATTTATTTTTGTGCAAATTTCTAATTGTAATAATTTTTCATGACTTGTTATAATTTAGAATTATTTATTGTAATTTTCGTGACTTGCATAATTTAATTGCATTTTTTTTTTGTAAAACCGAATTAATCCGTTTTGGGCGTGGTTTTTGTGATTTTATTCTGCGTGATTTTCATGCTATTTTTCAGTCAAAATAATTTTATTTAGCCCTTAATTAATCCCTTAAATTATTTGTATAATTGTATTTTCTGGGTAATTAAGTTAATACCTCAAAAAAATTGTTTTCTCTGTTTTCTTAAACTGATTTCTGCAGTTTTGATAAATCTTTAATTAATTAATTAAAATTATTTGTCACGTTTTTTCAGCTTAAAAGTTTAAAATAGTAGGGAGTGATCCAAAATAATTTGGATTAATTTTTAGTCAATTTAATTAACTAAAAAGATTTCTAGTATTTTTGTCATAATGCGGTTTAACAATTTATAAATTATGAAATATTATTTTTTGTTCTAAAATAAATATTTTTTATTATTTTCAATACTAAATTGTGTATTAATCTCTTTTGTAATGGTCTAATTAATTTAGTTTAATTAAATAATTATTTTGGAATTTCTAAGTATTGATCTATTTAATCGTTTAAGCCTTTTAATTGACTATTTGATTTCCTGTTTTAAACAGCACAAAAATTAATAAATTCGGGACTTAAATACTGACCTTAACCTTTATCTAAGTTAATAAATTATTTTTGACTTATTTGGTAATTTAATATGTAATTCCGGTTGGGTTTTCCAATTTACTAATTATTAGTAAAATGGTTAAATATTTTGCTTTAAGTGTTTACAACAGTCCTAAATAATTTATAACAATACCTATTTTGTATTTATTTATTAATTTTATTGATGAGTTTTGTCTTAATTTTAGTGGATTAATGATTAATAACATTTTTAACTAGGTTCCTTTAACAATGTAATTTTTAGTTATTGTCATGTGGGTTTCACAGTAATGTTTTTGTGTTAACTTACTTTTTTGGTCTGATGCTTAATTACATGGATTGTAAAGAATTTATTTTGTTTTCTATGTGCATTTTGATTTAGRTTACTTTCTCAATTGTTTTGCAAAAGGTTTGAATGGTGAATTTGATTTTTGAAACTTGATTTTGATCTTGGCTTTTGWATTTGATTTTGACATTAATTTTATTTTAATCTACTTCACGGAATTTTGGAACTTATTTTGGAAATGGTCATTGTGGCCKTTGGGTTCTTAAGGGTAAGTCCATAGTGGTACCTTGAGAACATTGGATTTGATTTGGTTTTGATTTGGATTTGTTTTCTTTTTGGAATTGATCCTTGATGGTTTTGTTTTGTTGATAGTTGGAAATCGTTGGGTAAGTCCATAGTGGTTCCTTCGATTGGACAACACATCTATAGTAGATTGGTTTTGGATTTATTTGTCGTTCTCATTATGCTGGATCTTCGGAAAATGAAAGAGATTGGCTATTCTTAGACAGGGTTATATCATTGTGGTTAACCCGAGGTTCACCTTGACTATATCTAGGCTTAGTGAGCCGCGAATTTGTTCACTGCGTCTGTTCCAATTAAAACTTGAAAATTTATGTTAACATTTTTACTTTTTACTGACTTAACTTATTTTGGATTTAATTGGTTTTGGTTGACTCTCTTGGGTTTTTAATTGACCTGGTTTACTTCTATTTTACTATGATGACTTGTCACTTATTGACTATGAATTGACTTCTTCTTATTTAAGCCTTTCATTAATTCTTTGTTTACGTTTGAACATATGTGTGTTAAGGATGGTCTAGTTACTCRCCATTAATTGGGAAATTTTTGTGGTTTTTTGATTATGCAGGTTAGGAATGATCTGTTATAGAGCTGCTGGGGAAAGAGGCTATTGAGTGAACTTAGGACTCCCCTTTTATAATTCGTAAAGTTGTCTTGTTTTGAACTGTTTAAGTTCTTCGGAGATGTTTGCTCCTTCGATTGGATTGTAATTACATTTATTTTGGTTTACTTTTGGAAGTTTTAAATTTTCCGCATCTTTTGTGACAACCAACTTAGTGTATTGTTTCCGCCCATGCACCTATAATAAGACGGGTCGTTTCATAGCAACTTAAGTTCTATGTTTTTCTAATATATATAAACTTATTTCAAGCTTTGAAATTCTTGCTTTTAGTTCTGTACAAATAAGTTCTAGTTCAGCAGAACGACATTCACTAAATTCTAAATTTCGTGTTGCTTCTGTTAATTTCTTCTTGTTAGCTTTATAAGCAGCATTTACTTTAATGTTTTGTTCTATAGCAGAATCTATAAAACCTAATAACTCATCTCTATCACAAATCTCATTTGTTCTTGCATATGAGAGATAGCTACCTGTTCTTYGTCTGAAGAGCTACTTCTTGCCATGAGACATATGTGTCCTTTCTTTCCGGAACTGGTCTGCCTCTGGTCTACGACTCTCAACATTGTAGTCACACATACAAGAGCCTTGTCCTCCTCGCTTTCACCACATGAGTCTTAATATCCCTAAGCCACAAGCATGACTCTTTTAGCTTTCTTACTCTCTCTCTGTCCTYCTTTGTCATTTTTCCATGCTGGACAATCTTTGATCATATGTCTAGTTTCACCACATTTAAAACATCCAGTGCTGGTAATGGTCTTCTTTGTGTTACCCTTGTTCTTTCAAGATTTTCCCTTGTACTGAGATCTAAGACTTCTTTTCAAATCTCCTTTCCATGAGACGTATCTCGTATTGATCTTCTTCATTTTCTTCTCCTTTCAGGGCTAGTCCATGACTCTTGGTTGTGTTTTCTTCCTTTGAGTCAACCAACATCTCATGAGTCATTAAAGACCCAATGAGTTGTTTAGATCAAGGTGGATAGATCCTTGGCCTCTTATATTGCCGTAACCTTAGGTAGCCACTTACGTGTCAAACTGTCTGACCAAATCTTCACTAGTACTACTTTTGCYAAGAAATTTCAGTTCATTAATAATAGACATAAAATGAGTAAACATATCCMTTATATTTTCATCTCGGTTCATGTCAAAGGTTTCATATTTGAACATAAGCATATCCACTTTAGATCTCCTAACAACACTAGTCCCTTCATAGGCTAACTCTAGGGTTTCCCATATTTTCTTATAAGTGGAGCATGYTAAAAATGGCTTACCTCATTATCTGCAATACCTTGTTGAAGAAGMGACATGGACTTAGCATTSTTCTCGAAAGTCTTTAGATTTGTATTTGTGTATTCACTCTTCTTMTTTTTTGTACCAGCTGTGTTGGCAGAAACCTTCTTTGGACCATTCCTGATTATCATCCAACACTCATAGTCAGTGCCAATGATAAAGTTCTGCATGCAAATCTTCCACCATGGTAATTCTTCCCATTGAACTTGGGCAACGTAACCTTGATCCTCCATTTCCGTTTGTCATCTCTTGAGTACTCATCTTTTCTTCCTTCTCTAAGTGTTACACTTTCAAGAATTTAGGCTCTGATACCGATTGAAAGTGCAAGTTATACTCAAGAGGGGGCTGAATTGAGTATAGAATAAGTGTTTGTACAATGTTTTTGATTGATGAGACCAGCTGAGAACCAGTCCTTAGCAGCGAGAATAAATGCCGGAAAGAACAACACAAAGATTTAGCGAAGTTCGACTTCTAAAAAGTCTACATCCTCCACTTCACTCACTCTTTTATTAAATCACTCAAATAACGAAGAATTACACTTGATCTAATTTGCACCTAATGCACAAAAAATCCCCCAACTTCCACCATGAAGTTTCGACTCAACCACCAACTAAGGTGATTCAATAACTTGATCCCTGATACAAATTACCCATCAACAAACTCACAATCTCCTTAATTAACAAAACACTTTGTCTCTCAAAAACAATTATCCTTAATGCTAGCATGAGAGTATAATTCAGTCCTTAACATGTGGTATTCAGATTTAGCTAGGTGTGGCTTAAGCTTTGAGAGAGAATCCAGTTTAAGTTCAAAAATGGATGGCTCGTGGCAAAATGTTAGGTTTAAGTAGAGCAAGAATATCTTAAAAAGCCTTTGGCTTGCATGTATAGAATACTGTGTGAGAATTTTTCCTTGGGAGAATGGTAATAAACCACGGAAATGTTTTCTACTTATTTTATTTGAAATCCCTTAAATAAAATCAAGTACAAATACTATAACACACTTGCCATACTTAATATCTTGCTTGTGTAAAACCCTAACCATCCGTGTATTTAAATTCACATACTAAAAAAAGAGCAAAGAGAACCGCGGTCAAAAAGGGCAAAGAGACCGATATCACCGATCTCTAGGTGATGGGCTCTTAAGGTAGGAGAACGGTTTATTTTTGCGGTCTCTTATACTGACAAAGAGACCGGTGCTTAGAAAAAAACCGTTCTCTTTAGTTAGAGGCATAAAACCAAATCTGACTAACTAAAACGCGTCTCATATATGTGTTTTAATTTTGATTATTTTATTAACATCAAAGAGACCGGTTTATGGCAAACTTCGGTCCTTCTATTTGATTATTTTATTAATTAAACAATAAAAGTTACAGCAGGGTGGAGTCCCACCTACTGTAATTTCACAGAGATTTAATAAATACGAAGCAATTAATCTACAATTCTCACTTACATTTCTAACAAAAGCACTACATAAAGAAGTATATAATTACATAATAATATACATATTACTTAAAATTGTTAGAAATATTATAAACATCTCTTCTGTGCTGCGCCGACCACTGACTGTCCCACCGCGCCGCCACAACTGCCCCTACTCCATGACTGCAACCGGCCTCTCAACGCAAAATGAAAAAAAAACAGAATTGAACACAAAACAATCTAAAACATAAAAATAAAACTCAAATTTCCAACTCAAAATTTTGTATTTTTTTCAAAAGAAGATGAATTTCATAGAAATACCAGATTATCTCTTCCAAAGCAAACGCATGTCTAAAAACACAAACAAACAAAGCAATACGCAAATCAAAAATCGGAAAAAAATCGGAAAAAATCTAGTCTAATGAACCTAAATTAAGTATGCACTCATTGTCAACCACTTTTTTTTTCTTCTAATGCAAGTAATATACAAAAAATTCCAAAGCAAAAATTCAAAATCCCAGCACTGAAAATAAACAATAGTTGAAAACAAATATCATATATAAGATATAGAACAACCCCAAATTCTTCAATAATTGAAAAACAAGAATCGAAAATGAAACCCCAAGAAAAATAATGATGTAAAACATTAAAAAATAAAGAAAAGGATGACCTGATTATCAAAAAAGCGATGAGCAATGCTTGCTTGACATATGAGCAATGAAAAAGCCCAGATTCTAAAATTACAAAATCGAATTATCGAAAAACCAAAAAATATTCGAAAAACATAAATAAACTCAAAAATCAAAAAATCGAAATCCAGATCTTTAAAATCAAGTTTAGAAACAAAGTTAGAACGCAAATCAAAAATCGAAACGAAAAAATTGATAGAAAAGGAAAAAGTAGAATCAAACGCGAAAAATTAAAAAAGGGTAACTTGAAAATTGAAGAAAAATCGAATTTCAAAAATAAATCTATAATAATTAATAAAAAAAATTTAAATCAAAAACAAATTTAGAAAGTGTAGAAGGAATGAAAAAACCCAGGAAAAAATTCGCATAAATCAGAATAGGAGACCAAAAAATTCAAACAAATAAATAAATAAAAACTAACCTGATGAAAATCGCCAAAAATCAATTACCAATTCTGAAAATAGCTGATTTTTTCGATTGTGCTTGGTGATTTGAGCGAAATTTAGACCAGAAAAATCAAGTTTAGAAATGAGAAGATGATTGGTGGGAATATGAAGAGAGAGATTGTGGGAGAAAAAGAAGAAGGAGAAGCAGATTGATATATGAGAAGGGAAAGTGAGGAAGAGAAGGGGGAGGGGTAGATGAGAGGAGGCGAGAAAATGCAAATACGGTGGCTGAGGGGAAATAATAAGCAGAAGCAAGGGACAGCGCAAAAGCAATGGTTAAGGTTAGAGGGTGTGTTAGTTCGAGAGATTATAAAATGTTACAAAAATAATACGGAAGTGCTAGGAGTGAAAAATGGGGTACAAGAAAGTAAAGAATAATAAATAACATAATAAGACCGTTGTTCATATAACCGGTCTCTTTCTTGAAATAAAGATGGTGTCAAAATAACCGGTCTTTTTAGACAAGTCTAAGAGAACCCGTTTTTCCATGATATCCGGTCCTCTTAAATAAGAGAATCGATCCCGAGTTTTCATATACCACCGGTCTCTTAAAACTGGACTTAATCCAATTTTTGTCTAGTGGAATATTGTTTTTTTACGCTGGAATAGTAGATAATTCCAGTGTTGGATATGGCGGAGTGTTGATGAGTAAGCGTGAGTAGGACGGTGTGTTCTGGACGTTTTGGTGTTGGAATCTGTGTCTTTTCTGTTAGACTGTTCAGTACCAATCTGGTAGTTTACTGTATTAGTTGTGGTAGTGTAAAAGAAAAAGTGGGTTTCGTGACACATAGTTAACTAGCTCGAGGTCGTGCCGTCTATAACTCAACCATTTATGAATGCATTTATACAATCCAAAACCACTTTACATTGGCTTTCAATAAGTACCTAAGACGTGATGACTCGTCTCTATCTTTGATTTGTGGTCCCATGCAAGACGTCAATGACTGTGACCTCGAGTGGCCTTCGTTTGATTTCATCCATTTTGATGGCGTGTGTTGTTTTTGTACCTGTACTTATGCTAACAATAAACTTTGCATGAGAAATAGATAGTGTGGTAAGTGTGTGTTTATCGATATTCAACTCGAGTGAGTGAAAAGTCTGGCAAGATGTTGCAGGGGAGTGTAAGTCCGCTAGCAGCTGGACACGCCCCGTTCAGAGTTCTTCCAAGAGTGTGAAGCTGACAACGCAAAAGGACGTCCGCTTGAAATGCGTGTAGGTTTCATGTGTGACACCGTTGGTTTTCGAAAGGGAGTGTTGTAATGCTCGTTATATAAAGAGGAGTGGCTTGGCCTCTATAAGCAGAAGGGCACTCTAGACCTATTAGTGATGTAAGAAATGGTGACCACGTTACTAATTAATAAAATATATATATATACGAAAATAATAATAATAAAATGTATTATTATAAGTGTAGTGAGATATTAATAGTTAGTAGTGTTATATATATGATGTAAGGAGATAGTGTGTAATGATTATATAGTATAGATGAATAATGATAGTGGATTAAGGTTAATAATAATATAGAAATAGATGATTAATATAGATTTGAATAATAATATAATATAAGTGAGTTTTAAGATTGTAATTAGTATTAATTGGTAGATAATAATAGATTGGTATAGGTTATATATGAATGATATGGTATTAATGGATGATGTTAGTGAGGGTGAGGTTGATTGATTGATGATGATTATGGGATGTGAATGTGGGTGTTGTTGGGGTGGAGTGATTGATGATGATGGATTGTGATTGGATTGAATTGATGATGATTTTATGATGAAGAATAAGTATATACATAATTAGATAATATAATAATATAATAGTAATAAATGAATAGTTATAATAATAATTAAAATAATAATAATATAGTAAAATAATAATTAGATAATATAATAATATAATAGAGTAATAAAATGAATAATATAGATTAATAATCAACAACAACAACGTGATCAAGGAGGTACAAAAGAGCTGTGGAGACCCGCTCTTCCTCCAGATCCAACCCACATATGGGTTGTCCAAGTAATAATCGGTGGCTCAAAAGTGTGCATACTGACCTATTTCGCACCCAAGAGGGAGAGCTAGGGTCCAAGCCGGATGGTGAGCCTACTAGCACAAGGTCTAACCTTGACAAGCAGCTAGCCTGGATGCCCATCACCTTTGACAACAAGACAGAGGGCGCCATGACGGGTTGGTAATATTCTTTAACCATAGCTAACTATTTATTTAAAAGAGTATTAATTGATAAAGCGATTTAGATAATGTATCTTCAAGAGCGCCCTGTAAGTATAGGTTTGCAGGACAAAGACATCATAAAAAAGACCACAATCCATGTAGGATTTAGTCGACAAGCGCAGCACACCGTAGGAGAAGTCACTCTGCCTACCTATGCCATGGGAGTAAACCTCCTAACCAGGTATAGTGTTATCGATTTGTCCTGCAGCTTACATGTAAATAGAGTACCGCCCTAGATTCATAAGAGATGAAGGCGGTACCTCCACTTACCATCAGCTTCTTAAGTTCCCACAAGCTGGTGTGCAAGAATTAAGGGTGACCACAGGTAGCACGAGATTGCTAAACATAATGATGAACCAATGTAGAATCGATCTAGCAATTACGCTAGATCCAGTACATGTGAAACCCAGCAATCAAGACCTAGGACGAAGTGGTGCTAGATCCTAACCTGCCTGAGCAAACTGTATTAATCGCAACTAGCGTAGACGTAAGGGAGAGAGGAAGAATATTTAAGTGTGTAAAAGATAATAAAGACTGTTTTGCATGGTCCCACGAGGACATGACAGGAATAGATCCAGAGGTGATAACCGCACCAACTTAACGTAGACCTCTCTACCAGCTGGTAAAGTAGAAGAGAATGAAATTCGCACCAAGAATGTAACCAGATCATAAACAACAAAGTAGTAAGCTGCTAGAATGCAGTAAGATACGAGAAGTGTCCTACCCAGAATGGTGGCCAATGTAGTATTTTTAATAAAAAAAGAATGTAAAAGAGGTATGCATAATTTTACTGATTTAAACAAAGCATGTCTGAAGGACCTGTTTCATTGCCTTCATAGAGATGTCATAGTAGACGCCACGATCAGGCCTATGAAAGACTAACATTTGTAGATGCATATTTAGGTTATAACCAAATCTTGACGCACCCTGATGACTAGGAAAAAACCTTCTTTGTCACAGATAAGGAATTTATTATTATACTATTATGTCGTTTGGTTTAAAGAATGCAGGTGCCAGCCTACCACGGCTTGTGAACAAAATGTTCCAAAAGTAGTACGGCAGACACGGTGGATAGGTTATACATAATGATTATGTGATGGTAAAAATTAAATAAGGCAGAAGACCATGTGGCCCCTCTGCAAGAAATATTCGAAATCCTAAGGGAATACCGAATGAAGCTGAACCCCACTAAGTGTTCCTCTAGTGTAGCTGCAGGTAAATTCTTAAGCTACATTGTAACTCAAAGTGGTATAGAAGCCAACCCCGAAAAGGTAAAAGCGATCCTAAATATATAATCGCCTAAAAATTTAAAAGAAGTCCCAAAGTTAACAGGGAGAGTGACATCATTGAATAGGTTTATCTTGCGTTCATCAGATAGATGCCTCCTATTTTATAACGTTTTGAAAAAGAACAAAGGATTTTACTGGACTGATGAACACGAGAAGGCCCTCCAAGAGCTGAAAACCTATTTAATGTCACCACCTTTACTGACCAATCCGATGAAAGGAGAGAGCTTACAGTTGTACCTAGCTATAAGCAACAAGTTCGTCAGTGCAGTATTAGCTAGAGAGGCTGAAAATTAGTAGCTCCCAATGTACTACGTTAGTAAAACACTTTTAGAGGTAGAAACAAGGTACTCTTCT
Source organism: Bassia scoparia (assembly GCA_008642245.1). Classification (NCBI taxonomy): domain Eukaryota; kingdom Viridiplantae; phylum Streptophyta; class Magnoliopsida; order Caryophyllales; family Amaranthaceae; genus Bassia; species Bassia scoparia. Next base: position 18,802 of record SNQN01004068.1, read on the forward strand.
CTTCAAAAACTTGTACTTGCCATGGTTACTGCTTCTAAAAAACTTAGACATTATTTTGAAATGCTCCCATCAAAGTTTTGTTCAACAAACCGGAGTTGTCCGACAAGATGAGTGAATGAGCAATCTGCTTAAGTGGATATGACCTCGGGTACATGCCTAGAACTGTCACGGAGTCATAAGCACTAGCTAATTTTGTTGGTGACTTTAGCCTAGGCCTCGAGCCAGCGTCCGTCGAAATGATAAGCACAGGTAAAAAAAAAAAGAAATGGCAACTTTACGTGGATGGCTCCTCCAACTTTAGGGGAGCTGGACTTGGAGTCGTGCTAAAGTCGCCACAGGGGGACATGATAGTAAGAACTATATGGTGTGATTTTAAAGCCACTAACAACGAAGCGGAATATGAAGCGTTACTTYCACGTATGGTTGTAGCCAAAGATTTTGGGGCAACGCACCTCTAGGTCTTCAGCGTTTCCTTGCACGTATGGTTCGCGGCTAAAGATTCCAAAATGACCAGGTAAAATGAATTTGATATTAAACAAGTATCCTGTGACCAGAATAAGTAGGCAAATGCCCTAGCCAGCATAGGGTCTGCCTTACYWAAATGCAGCTTCGATTCCGTGCCAATAGCACACTTATTGTAGACACCCAAAGGTCTCCCCAAATTGAATAGCCGATGAGGAAAAGTACGATATATCTATTTCAGTAAACCACATCATTTTGCACAAGTTGAGGTAAAGTTGAATTTGAAAACGTATGTCGAGAGCTCAATAATAAGCGAAAAATATTTATTTAATTATTTTCTATTTTAAGTTATTTGTCTTAGTAAAAATGATTTTTTTGAACTATTTCTAATGGTCTTTTCTATGATTTTTCATTTTCATCTTACTCTTCTCATTTTTTTTATTTCTCCAATATTTTTAAATAATTTTTCTGATTTTTCCATAATTTTCTACCATTTTAAAAAGTTTGCTATATGATTTTCGAAAATAAATAAATTCAGAAATTCGTAGATAAATTCACAAAATTCGGGAATTATTCGAAATATTCTAGAAGATTAATAATGTTTATCCACAAGTGGATAAATGTCAATTAGATAGTAGATTAGATCCTAAAACACGGATATTAATTCCCGAARYAAAAGATACATAGAGAGTAATTAAGCACGGATCGCMGACMTGGCTATCTACGTRAGCCCAACCATATATACAGTTCCTTGGACCATATATACGGATGTATTCGTATCCCTTTATCGTTTTTTTCACCTATCTTTTCCCATACGCCTATATATATATATTATTCAAAGCAGACATAATCACAGAACACTTGCAATATCAAAGCATAATTTGCAAATCATCAGCATTTATTTACCATAATCAAGAGAATTAAATAAAAAAGGAAACAAAACACTCCAATATAGTTAGTAGAACTTGCACATACTTCAAACCCAACACACACTTGCTAAACTCCATCAACCATTAATAGCGACATCCAAACAATGTTTACATAAAGACCTTCAATCCCTTTTAACAACATCATTCAAGCCCAAAGCCTACACACTAGAACAAGACATACCAACGGACACCTTAAAACCCACATAATTCTCGAAATGATCATTAGGTTTCAAAGCAAAATACGATAATAAAAAAACCAACTAAAGATCAAAAATACATCTGGCTTGAACTAAAACAGGTCAGCGAAACCTGCTGCCGGGTGAGCTCTTTACTAGTTGACAAACAACCCTTATACAACTAGGTCACTCTGAGGGCAGTAGGGGAGTGAAGCCAGCACATCTGTTCCATCTCGGCTCTTGGGAGCACGCGGTACAGAGACTTCCACCACTGGAAGTGGTTTTACACCTGCTTTGCCTGAGTATTCCACTCCCTTTCTTACCGACTCTGATTTGGCAAATCTGATTTCGATGCGACAGGTTGATCCTGAATACACCACAATCGCCAACGGTCTACAACACCTCGTCATCCCATAATATTCTCGTGCTCCATTCTTTGTTGATCTTGGTGGAAGGTGATCTTCTCTACTTTCGAATAAAGGAAAGAAGATTGAGGTGTGACAAGAGAACGTTGAGCAAAAGGTATTAAATGCCAAAATTATACGTTGAAAAACTTCTACAAACCCCAAAGAAATAATTTATATTCAGACTCACAATTTACTTGACGATAATTAATGGTACTAGGTAGTCCACAATTTAGCAAATCATTTACGTGTAAAAAATCACAGTTCCATTACCACGTATTGTCGAATTAGACTATAAAACAATAATCGAATTTCCATGAGCAACGTTATTTTTGACTGTAAACTCTATAGACTTATTATGCAATTAGTTATTACACTTTATCAGGAATAAAAACGAGATAAATATAAAGAATGTACTAAGGCTTATTCCAATAACATTCATTTACTGTTTCGCAAAAAAACACAAACGGTTCCATTACACTATGTGATATGTAGACTATAAAAACCAAAAATCGAATGCCAGTGCACGTAACGTGATTTCAACTGTAACGTGAATATTAACTATTATAATGCAACATTAGTTAATGAACATTATCAGGATAAAACAGCGAGAAATAAAAAAATGAAGTTGGGTACTTAAGGTATAGTTCCAAAGAACAATTCATTTACGGTTGTCGCAAAAAATCATGGTTCTTTACAACACTATTTGATATTAGGCTAAAACATATATCGAAACCCGATCTGCCACAAACTATAACATATATTATTCGAAAAAAATAAACAATAATAGTGCACTATATCAACTAAAACAAAATCAGTCTGCCTCTAATCTTGTTAGCCAATGCGTATACAATACAAACAATAATCGTGCGCGTTATTACACAATTGTGATATTCAGCTGTAAAACAATAATAATCAGGCACCTCGATCGACGAAATAGTAACCATATTATAATTCGAAACATAATACACGTCCTTCTACTCATAACCACCGTTACCAAACATACGAACTCTCATTAAGCGAGTGCTACGTTTGCTATTGAAAGTCTATCATTATTAAATTGATATATGCTAGCCAATGCATATACAATAAACATAATAGTGCACATATCACACTATTGATATTAGCCTGTTAAACAATATCGCAAGGTCGATCGACGAAATATAACGCTATATAATCGAAAATAATACCACTTCTTAATACTATTAAACGAATCTCTCACTTAAGGCCGATTACTTTGCTATTGAAGTCTATCTCTAATAAAAGTTTACTGCTAAAGCCAAGCTTATACAGATAAAAACAAAATCTGCAACGTTTACACGTATTGTGATATTGCTGTTAAAACAACAACTATCGAGGCACCACCCGTATCGACGAAAATAAACATATATCAATTCGATAAATAATACACTTCTTAATACATAACGAACGCTCTCATTTAAGGCCGAGTGTACGTTTAGAGTATTCGACATGTAACGTATACTGAGATATTTATAATCATATTAAATCATGGACACAATCATCAAATAACTAAAAGCTGCAGGACTCAACGGACCCACATTTATACGCGTGAACAGTTAAAAACAAATAATCATGTAGCTTAACCTCCAAAATTTTAAATACAACGTCATTAAGTAATTAAACAAACCACAAATTTGAAAGCTCAAAATTGCCAAACTGTTTCCAAAGTCAAGTTATGATAAAGTTGAATGGCATCTGGTTGTGTCATGCAAACGTGTCTCGACTTGCCAATGACTGGTCATGTCTGGGTCTTGCTAACACGTTGACACTTTTCCCATTTGATCCCCAAAAAACAAGACTGTGCTGAGTTCCATTTCTAAGCAATTAAGTACAACATAATTAAAACGTATACAACATAAAATAATGTTGACAATCCAAACCTATGTTATCGCTTGCTTGGCACTAGGGTATATTACAATTACATCGTTCCATGCTCTAACGAGGTAACGTAATGCTCATTTTGTTGATTCAAGCACTTCTCCATCTCAGCCTTAATTATGTAATGAAATGCATCCATCCTAAGCTAGAGATCACACACCAGTACTATAAGAATGACGAACTCTCCCATTTGCTCAACAAAGCTCAAAAAACAAACCTAATAGCCGTAAACTTTTAATCTGAAACAGTGTAAGTAGACTTTAGATGTTCAATTCAAGAACACACCCACATGAGCGAAATGAGAGAAAGAGGGCAAGGCAATCACCAGCTACAAGAAACGAAAAGTACCTTTGCAAACTTCTAGGAGATCCACCAAGCAATCGATCGTGGGGATTCACATCGGCCTAAGATCTTCCCAAGAACAAACGGGCACTCTACAGGACTTGGCGCATAGACCTTATCCAAGAAATACACCTATTAAAACCAACTATATTAGCTAGTGTAAACCAGGTCGAATCCACCAGGAAGCAGCAATCTTAATTATTAATTAATTAAAATTCATCTACATAGTAACAGAACCTTTGTTGCAGTTACTTTTAACTACTACAACTCCATTAAAGCAATGAATTAAAACAAAAAAACTATAATAAACTAAAGTCCTAGGGCTATGGTTTTCACCATAACAACACATTAACAATAATTGAGTATCAACATATTCACAAAAGCCAATCGAAACAGATCAAAGTTCTCTCTGAATCGACAGACCATAGAACTACTCCATAACCGTATCTCTCGACCTAGGATAGTCCGTTCCTACCTATGATGTATATCTTGTACTTAAGTTTCCAATGCTGATCTAGAAATCGCTTTTACCTAATCTCAATTATTGCAATTTAAGTTACTCACTTACCTAATTGAATTAACATGCAAGAAAATCAATAAAATTCGATAAATTGCCAAACTATGAATGCAACTCAAACCCACAAACATGATCTTATATTGTATATAGATCCCCAATTGCCCTAGAAGGAAAACTACTCAAGCTTAAAATTAAACATAATAAAGCAATGAGAAAAAACACAATCAAAACATAAAGCAATTAAAAGCAAATAATAAGAAGATTAGAGGATGAAAATATTACCAACAGAAGCCAATGGGAATTGATGAATGATTGAATGATTTACTAATGAAGTGCCAAACAATTTAGGCCTTTCACATAATACTTAATTGGGTTTTTTCTCTCCCTGAATTATAATGATGAAATAACTAATAATCCCAAAGACTAGGATTTACCTATCCCTTTAAACATCAAGAAATTCTAAATTAAAACTAAGCTTGCAACATTACAATCAGCCCCCATTAACAATCCCCCAGTTAAAAACCGACTTAATAAGATTAACAACGACCACTCGATCGATCGCGATCGATCCATTCATGCACGAACGTCCGTCTCTAGCCCAATCTCGAGATCCGGTATCACCAAATCACCATCGTGCACCTACTCACAACCAAGATCCTCGAAGTCTAGCTTCCATGCAGCTAGCAATCCGAACCATCCGCACGACAACACGAAACTAAAGTTAGTCAAAACGTGACAGTACTCAACTTCACTTTATCCTCCACTCCAGCTCTTGCCAATTTCTACTCAAACTCTGATGCTTGAAAATAAGCCCGAAATCACTCCAATAAATGAAGAAACCCTTAAAACTTACCAAATACTAAACAAAAAATATCCTATAGCAAAGAGCCTTACAGAAGGCCAAAAAACACATGAATTATACAGAAAATCGCGGAAACCATATATCAATACCAATACATCAGAATCCACCGAGAGTTATTCGCAAATTGCCTCAACTAGATAGCTCCGTCGGTTACTTGATTCTCTGAAGCTTAAGCATCAGTACCCTGACATTTGTGGAGCGAGAGAAGAAGGAGCGTTGGAAGACAATAAACCATGAAAGTTTCTACTGAAGGACTCTACGTTACAAGTTCTGTCAATGTGGTCTCTTCAAATCTTTCCCTGAGTTCCAGCAAAAATGATACTAAATTCACCAACACCAACGAATAAACACTGAAGACGGTCCATGCTCAACCAGAGCACATAGTCTCACCCATCATACCTGTTGGTCTCAATGACACCCTATGATGACTGGTTGTGCTACGACATGTAACCCAGGATCGTTCAACAACACATCTTCGATTGACTACGCTTCGAAGCTTCACCAACAACTGCACGGACAAGATCACCCCCCCCTGCATTGCCTTGGTTATTATCACTCCGGACACCTACTGCTGAGGATCAGTCACGATGGACACCCTATGGACGTCAAAAGCGTCGATGTACCATAATTGACTCAAACTTAATTGTACATTTGTGCTACAAATATTTCGCTCTATCTAACCATTTTTCCATAATTTCCCCATTCTTGTTCTAAATTAGTGGTGTTCGATTGTATATGGTGTGTTAATAAGGATGAAACAAGTTGTAATTCGCCAAAAAAAGGGACAATTAAAACATCAATTTCTGGTTCAATAGGCTGGACATATGATTGTCAGTTTGTCAGTTGTCCTTTCTGAGCATGGTTAGTATTTTTGTCTTTATACTAGTTTCGTATTCTAATTGTTCAGTTTTCTTGATGTGGCTAATTGATCTTCACTTGATTGCTGTTTTATTGTTCTGTTCAACTGAATATCAATCCTCGATATATCAAATTGAATTTGAAACATGGTCACTTTCGAAGTTGAGTTGGTCTAATCGAATTTGCGTAGAGTGCACTGGAATTGAATCATGTGTGCTCATAATAAGACAAGCTGTGTGCCAATGCAATCCAAATCATCTAAAACAAACCAATCCATGTAAATAGCAATTTCTGACTACAATTAATGCACCAAATCGCCATGCAATTTGAACTGTTTCTAGAACAATAAATCATAAGATAATTGACCACTGAAACGAGATGATCATGCCTCTTTGACTCCTATTGTAATTATGTTAACCTTCAAATCCTCATGTTCACACAAGACATAACTTCTAACATAACAACTCATTGTTAAGAAGTACCTTAGAGCTCGAAAACCCTTGGGCAGAGATGAGATCAACATGGCCACAACTTCCCACCCGGTGAGAAGATACTAGACGTTACAATCCGTTTGCGGAGTACGTAGGGCTACAATACAACTGATTTATCTATCAACAACACGTTAAACTCCATCGGGTCGACGAGTGCTTGGTATTATCCAATCAAAATGGGAGCTTACTCTATTTTTTTTTCTGCGAACAGTATCTCGAGCAGCAAATCTAGTTAATCCTGACAAAACCCCAGCTAATCTTTCTCAGCCGACTCTGCGACGCAACACAAACGAGCTTGTGAACGAATGCTTAGTGCAGAAGACTGTATTGGGAATAACTTTTGGATAACCATTTGTCTACATTTATATGTATTTAGTTTGAACAATGAGCTAAGCCATAATCCCACAACAAACCTCTTTAATTATTTACAGTTTAACATTATTCATTATGTCGAGTAGCATCTTTGTGGAAGTTAACACTTTGTATGACATTATGCATGTATTTGTCACTGCAAATCCTTCACATTGTGGACAACCATGGTATCAGTTCTGATTGTTAGTATTTACTGCAGCTACTCCAAAACACTCTAGCAGATTGTGTTATTGTTGCACTCTCTTTTTGTGTTCATCTCTTGTTTGTGTCTCCAGAAATATCCGCGTCATTATTACAATAAAACCTTTGAGCTTCGCAATTTATGTAGCATACCAATAGAGAAACTGAACATGCACAAGTGAATGAAAAACATCTCATTCTAAAACACAATAGAAGGACCACTTTCTGTCATTATTAAGACATATCATTTGAATTCGAATTTTCAACGATTACTATATAACCAATACAATATTATATAACAATTGAGGTAATAATCAATAAAAAAATTGACAACTCAAGCTAATTTGCACTCGAACGTCTATCAGCTCTAACTGCTACAAAAAAATAAATAATACAAAAACACACAACACCAAAACTATGTTCAAAAATTCAGCTGCTTATTCAATAATAATAGGTGACACAAAATCACATTATTCGAATATAGGGACTGCAACATGTAAACTAGAAGCATCATCTTATTACACATCATCTCTACATGCTCCCGACAACAATCAGCACTTCCCTCGCACTGCGGATGACGTCCCCATAAGCAAATCGAATTAACTACTAGAGAGGAAGATAGGAGAAATCAGAATAGACGTTAACCAATAAAAAACCCATATCTTAACGTAACCAAGCCAACAACTTACACGAATAAATTCCCCACTGTTGAGTGGTCACTCCAAGAAAATAAAGCCGCACCATTTCGATACTCAAAATATACCCACCTTTGCCTCATTCTTCCAAAATTGTCTCACACCGTCTGTTCGTGACCTATGTGTAATAATTGACACTGTGCGTCAAACCCTTATTGTCCTAACTACAATTACAATATATAACGCTCTCATTGATCTAATTAAATTTGAAACTAATGAAATCTAAGTAAACACTTAACCACCTTCACCAATCCCAACCTCCATACCCAGCTACCAGCCCGCCACATCACCCCTGACCACCGCCCTCAGACAACCACCCTCCCCGCCCACCCAGCCGCTACCCTCTACAACTCCGCCCGACCACCCCTTGAAATCGAAACCCCCACTACCGTTACCACCCCCGAAAACAACTCACACCGAGCTGATAACCCTCCTCCGCCCCTCGAATTGTTCCACCCACCACTCAAACCCCCCTCACCCCTCACCAAAGCCTCCGTGACCCCTCAAAAGCTCCTCAACCCCACCACCCCTCGAAATCTCACTATCATACCCCACCACGCGATATTATTATCGTTCAAAATTCAGGTCAGGTGGTTACAAATCGAAGATGAACGTTCCATGGCGGTTCGTGGTGTTCAAAATGATGTTCGTTGCGGTTCGGGGGTTGTTAGAATGTGGGACAGACACCGCGCGTCTAAGCTGTGAGGCAGGAGTAGGCGTGCGAATGCGCTCGTGAGAGAAGGGAGGGGCTGGTGTTGGTCTGGCGAGAAGAAAGGAGTCGTGGCTGTGTCAGTAGAGGAGATGTTTCTATTAATTTTTTTTTTGTGATAACTTAAGTTGAAAAAGAGGACAAGGTACCTTTGAGTCAGCTTTCAGTCATCCGAAATCAATTGGACAGGGGAGGCGTAAGGTGGGCATTATACTTTGGAATATCGAAAAGATGGATATTTTTTGCGAAGATCCACCCTAAAGGGATTTATACCGGTTAATTTCCAGAAATTAACAATAGCCACATACCATACTACCGGCAATAACCACTCCTACATACACCATAATCACCTCGTCTTGAAGGCCTGCACGCTTTGCAGCCTTCTCACTCCTCGCATCGGTCCATCTTCACACCGAGACGTTTAATTTCCCCAACATTCACTCTGTTTCGCTATCAAACGTCAAGCGTTAAAAAAAATCTAAAATCAAACACCAATGATATCAAATCTAAAGCTACATCTCTGAAACTCCGCCAAAAAAACAACACTGAAAACATTACCGCCAACAACAAAACGTGCATCCCCACAACCCGCAAAGCCCATCTATAAAAAGCGGCATCGCCAACCTTAGCGCTCCACTCCACCTTTCCAACACCTACGAACAACACAAATTGAAGTTCGGGGATTGAAGCACAAAGCCAGTACTCGGCAGCACGTTCCTCAGGAAAACGAACCGTGCCACTGTGTTGACACAAAACCGATATCCAGAGCAACAACCAAACGTTTTAACTCTAAAAATATCATCCTCAAACTCAGGACTGCAACCTCCCTCCATCACTGCAGGAGCTGATTAGCCAATCCTCTAGTATAACTACATGTCTCCAGACACGACCATCAACATTTGTCCAACTTAGTCCGATTTTGTTCCAACTCCATACCTTACTAGATACTCTTCCATCGACATGGATACGACAAAGGCGTCTGCGATTATGCCCATTGGCAGCCCCAACACCCATCTACACTTGATTGCATAACCTAAAAGACATTACCAACCACCCCTACGATAAGCACGCTCCTAATTAACAGTCAATCTATCATCAACCCTACAACAGCATAAGGACCTTAGGCAACTTCATTAATGAACCACCATGCACAACCAAACATCCCCCAAAACCCATTTCACCACTCATCCCCTACACCTTCCTTCGCCGAAGGACCCAACTATTTCCAAATAACTGTCCACTCTTACAAATAACGTTTGGACCCTCCAATTTTCAAAGAAAACCTAACCACTTAAGATCTAAAACATGTCCATGTCCCACTTATAAGACCATGTCCAATACACAATGTATCAGTTTAAAAGCCAGAAATTCTCTTTTCATTCTTTTACCACAACTCCCGTTTTATTCAAAAATATTCTCGCTTCTAGAGAAAACACAACAAAATATATATTTTACCAAACAACATCTCTATAAGCATTTCTCCTTTCTTTCAACACTTCGAGTGAGCAGTTTGAGTTAAGTTTAGGAATCGGGAAACGTTACGTTATTTCACACTTTTTATCGCTTGTTGAATAATTTAATATTACATTCGGTCGAACTATCTAAAGTTTGACCTGATATATAAATTCTGTGTCTTGTTTCCTTTTGAAGTTGCCCAACCAATGCTTTGCCTTTCACTTGAACTTTTATAAAACCCGATTTGTCGAACGTCCTCAGAGGACGACTCTCTGTTAAGGGATCATTGATGTGCTAAATTTTCTAACCAACCCACCGTATTTCGCAAAAATAATTTTGCTACACAATACAACCACCCTTTAGACTGTATTCAAATACTCACACAAATAAATTTTAGAAACTTACCCTATTTTCTCATTTAAGAACAACTCACGAAACACTTTATCTCTCATTTACATCCTGAGTTCACCCTATTTTCATCTCGATAACAAAATAAAGCGGACAACGCTTTTTCATAACATTTAACTTAACAGAGTATTTCCTTCAATTCTAGAACAATCTTATTTTATCCACTTATTATTGTGATAACAATTATATGAAAATCAAGTTCTATTCTCTTTGCACGCCTAACTTTATTTGTATTCTTATTTATCCTATTGACAACTATTCATTAACATATCTTAGCTACTTTCGGCACCACTCCTATATTACCCTATCATATCCACTATTCTAATTATCAGCCATATTTCAACTCTGACATACTATTATCTATTTCAAAATATTTTAGATAATTGTTTTTTCTTCAATTTATGATTTTACTGGATTATTATAAAGTTTCTTTAGAGATTATTACACCCTACCTAATCTATAGTGTCCTACTTGATTAGACCCATTCATCTTCCAAACTGCATGCCTAATCTGTGATTATTTGGATTGTATTTGATACAATGAAAGAGGATCATTTATGGCACCACTTCCTGCTTGAACCAATCACCTAATTGAAAGACAACATGTTATTATAGTCTGACTTTGTTCTGTTCCTGGTTACTGTTCTCTTGTTTCCCACACTTTGTCACCCAAATAACTCTTTCTTTTCGAGCCCTTTTCGTTTTATCTCGTTTAATTGCCCAGAATGGCGAAGTCACCCCTTGTATAATCCCATGAAGCTTACCAATTAAACATCGAAAAGCGATTTCTTTTTCCACTTTAATGCAGTCTGATTTACTGAGGGACTTGGATGTCTATGAGATAAACGATTGGATAACCAGAAAACAAGCGAGAATGGAATTATAGACAGCTTACCATAAGGATCTATTGAAGAAGACGCGGTGAACCTATCGAGTCTTGAGAAATCGAATAGTTGGGCACTAGCTTTCCATCAGATATAGTGCCTATGAGTTAAGGATATCCAGTACTATATCTGTCTGTGTGACAAAATCGAGGTGAGGGAGAAGTAACAAAATAGAGCATGTGTCACATGCATGAATGAGTTCAATAAAGTTTTCTTCCAGAGGAGTTTTCCGGATTCTAACCTAGAAGAAATTTGGCTGTTCACCATACCAGTTTATTTTCATCTGCACTGACTTTCACAACGAACTATAGAATGCCAACAACAAGTAAGAGCCTAATAGATAATCGCCAACAACTATCACGATCTAATACGGCCTAATGCTCCATTGCGAGAACACCCAATTATTCCTGGAGAAAAATGAAATTTTCGACTGGCGTATGATTGATGCGATATTAAACTATTCATATATAGGAATGAGTATCATTTCACCGAGATAGATGATTACATGACATTACAAAGATGAGTGATTCTTTAGAGTTTTACCTAAGGTCAAATTGTCACAGTGAGGTTGCTAACAAAACATTCCTAAAAACTCTTTTGAGACAATCGTTTTGGGCCCATGAGTTATGATCATACATTTTTGGGTTAACCAACAAATATTCACGAGATACTAATTCTGGTTACAGCAATCTTATGATTACACGAATTAGAGTCATTTCACTAGTAACCTAGACAAATGATGGTTGTTTCGTTATTTCATGATATCTTGAATTCGAGGAATTAATCGAAGACTTGTTGCCGACAATGAGACTCCTAAAACACTTTCAAATCAACATCGTTGCCATTTTCCAAATATAAGGGTGTGGTCATTCTAAACAGTTATGTCTTTGGCGTCCATTGTTAGGTGTCTCTACTATGGATCCTGAGTGTTTTTGGGGAAGATCTAGTCTTGCTGCGGCTTTCCTTTCGTCGGTGTGCAGTTACGTGACGTAACTCTTTTTAAGGGTTAGAATCGAATAATTTCCGCTCTTGCCTTGTCTACGTATTGCTCAATTTTCCCTGTTTTGTGCCTTTCGCAAAATATTACCCAAGTTGCTGATTTTGCCGGTTAGCTTAATTTGTTAGTACACATTCACTAATAAAGTGATATGTCGAAAATGCTTGTCAAGTGGACACTGAAGAATCATTCTCATGACTACATAGTTTACAGCAAACAAATACCTTTTCTATTGAAATTCTCGAGAGCATTTGGTACTTTGACAAAGTTTCGGGACGAAACTTCTTTTAGGCTGGTAACGATTGTAATCCCCGTAAATTTCGGGATATTTATAATTATACTTACTTATAAAATATAAAACAATTATTTTTATAAAACGATTCGATTTACTTAAAAATTCTATTCAATTATACCATTTTCGGCCTTAAGATATATTCATAATATCTTTCTTATGATTTTTATTTATTTACCAAAAACGATAGTTTAACAAAAAAAAAAAAAAGGATATTCACAAAATTTTCAAAATGTTTCTAAACTAAACCTACATTTACATTAAAAAAGGTTTATCCTCTTATTCACATACACTTCACCACTTTCATCACTTTGAGTTTCCAAAAAAAAAAAAAAGAAAAGAAAGGAAACGACGAAAACAGAGAAGACGCCAGGCTGCTCTGCTACCATGACCTCTCGTTGCTCTGCTGCTCGGCTGCACCCACCCCTGGTCACTGCCGCCTAAGCTGGTCGTCGTCGCCCCTCGTCGCCACCCACACCCACCAATATCGTCCTCCCCTCCCTCCTCTCTCTTATCTTTTCCTTCTTATGTTGAATTGATTTTGATTGATCAACTAGTTTTACAATCAAATATTGCAATTGTTTTAGTTTAAAACTCTCATGAATTACTAAATATGAATTTGTTTGCGATCGATTTCATCTCAGATAGAATTCAGATTTAATAAAATGAAATAGGGCTTAATTGCCGTGGTTTGTATAATTTATGATTTAATGTTGTTTTGTGATGTCCACTGGAGTTGTTGAAATCCCAAAAGTTGAAAATTTTTGAGGCTTAACAAAATTTCCAGATTTTATTAAGGGTTTTATGATTTTAAATAATGTTTTGTCTAGATTAAACTTGTTTAGAAACATGTATATACTGTATCAACCTGACTTGTCTTTGCAAGTTTTCAATATCAATTTCAGATTTTCTAATATTTATGAAGGCTATTAGTGTGAAAGTAATGGGTTTTCATTCCAAAACAATGATAATATTGTCACACAGTATACAGTCATATTTTGGATTGTTAAATGATTATTGAGTGAAAAAGGAAAATTCATATTTCGATAAACGAACTTTAAAGCTCGAACTCATTATTTGAAAAAAACCTATGATTTTATGATTCTCGAAGCTGAGCGCTATATATAATACTTTAACTACACATGGGTTTTTATGAACGAATAAACAACCAGGTTTTTAATAACTTTGACAACATTAAATCACTCTATATGCTCGTCAAATTTAAAGATAAGTGTGTTGATTCGAGTTCTTGTCATTATATGAATTACGAGAGATTCGTAAGTCGATTCTAAGAAATGCTTGTCGCTCAGTTATTCAATACGTACTACTGGCGAAATCTTCGATTTAAAGTTGTTTTTAGGAGTTTGTTAATATAAATTATGATAGAACACTCCATAAGTTAGTTTGTAGTCACACTGCAATCTCTTTATTGGTAAATGGCTTATATTGTGGAGATTGAGAATATTGTGGACACACTATACACATAGAGTAAGTGATTATGGAGGTTGCTACAACTATCAAATTGTTCTTTAATAATTATTCCGGTCACTCGACGTATTCTATATATAATGAGACTTTAGTGGGTCAAGTAAACTTGTCACCTGGTGTTTAAATACAGGATAGAATTTAAGTGGAGTCAAGTATCACTGTCATGAGGCGAATTTGATATAACTGGTCTGACATTCAAGGACTAAGTTAAACTTACTCCCATGACGTGCATTTTCATTACTTTTCATACTTACTACATGTGAATTGCAATAAGGGAAGATTTCAAGTCTTCTATCGACGCAGGTTTATTTGGTTAACCAAAACCTTGTATGTGGTCTCTGTGTCCCTTGTTTGAGTCATATGGATTGTCAATACATTAACGATAAATTAATAAATATGGGATGACAACTAAAACTCTGATTGGTGCACGTCTGAGTATGACAATCAGGCTTCAAGAGGTTCGATTTATATGTCGCTTCCTTCACGAGGCCGTTTGATCCAACGCTTGTCCCTATAAAAAACAACCTAGAACAACATTTATTCTGCTAAGCCCGCAATTAATGCTACACCATAACCCGCGCTGCCACACGACACACGCCCCTGATTCAAGTATTCTTCATACTCCATCCCGCCCACTGAGCCCTTGCCTCACGCTATCCCTTCAAGCCGACGTAGAGCGGTACTTCTCTAATCCGAATCAGACCCGACACGATGCAGAGGCTTAATGAACTTCCTGCTCTCTCATTCTATCGAGCACCACCGTCCCCACTTCGCAGCCCGTCCCTCCCGCAGAATTTAATGTTACTCTATGTTACCGTGATACCACGACTTCTCTCTTTGGAGAAAAGCGTTATCTATCTCATGCTCCTCGTGTCGTCATACGCGTACATCCTTCAACGCCGCCTACATCACCACCTCACCCGCCTCCCACTCTGTTAATGCTCGAAAACTAAAGGCACACACAAGATGGTAGCGTTACCGCCGTCTAACACAACAATTAAACAAAACCACCACACAACCAACAACAACACACAAACCACCCCAACAAAAACCACCACACAACAAACAAAACACACAACCACAAACACCCACAAATCCACAACACCCCACCAGAAACACCGCCTCTACCCAAAATCAACTCAACAAAACAACTACTACACGCAACGCTGTCCCCAACGTCAAACCGACCCACATCAGCGCCAAACAGACCACAACGAAGCGCTTAAAAAAACGCTGACATTGATACAACTGAATTTAATTTGGTTCAACATTTCAAAGTCTTGATCTTAAAGCAATAAAAAATTGAATCATGCGAAACCATATTATTCACATATATGTATGGTTCTAGGTTAGTTTATATGGATAATAGAAAAGTCACACTATTCAAAATCAACTACCTTCTTTTTCCATCAATCACAAGAAGAAAACAAAGTTAGTATATCTCAAACTGATACATGCTTCGATTGAACGCTCAAAATCATGAAACACAGAGCATTTAGCATTTACATAACAATTAAACAATTGACCATATAGCGCGAAAAACCAAGATTTGAAAACGAATAAATTACATGATTGAAATTCAAAAGCGAAAATTATACAATATTAATCAATCGAAATAACAAGAAGATCAAATTGAAATTGAACTGAGCCTCATAATATTACCTAGACCTTCGCCAAACAGAAATGACTCCGCAAACTCAGCAACGGATTTGAGAACCTTCGTGTCATGGATGACGTAATTTGTGAGTACATGAATTTTTGAGTTTCGAATTGCCATAGGGCACAAAGAAATTCCGTTAATTCTAATATAAGCACCCGAGA